>JAFVLL020015556.1:0-14470 GCA_021397915.2 Tor tambroides
TGATGATTTTTAGCATAAAAGAAATATGGATAATTTTGACCCATACAATGTATTGTTGGCTATTGCTACAAATATACCTGTGCTACTGAAGACTGTTTTTGTGCTCCAGGGTCACATATGCTGATTTGCTGCTCAAGAAGCGTTTCTGATTATTATCAATGTTGAAAACAGTTGTGCTGCACAATATTTTTGTGGAAACTGTGATACATTTTATTTTTCAGGATTCACAGATGAATAGAAAGTTCAAAAGAACAGCATTTATTTGAAATAGAAATCTACTGTAACATTATAAATGTCTTTACTGTCACTTTTGATCAATTTAATGCAGCCTTAATGAATGAAAGTAGGGCTAGGCGATATGGCAAAAAAAAAAAAAATCTCAATTTTTTTCAAAATGTTTGACTGATTCTTGATTTTTATGGTTTTTAACTACTCTACTTTAAAATGTAATTACAACACGATTCAAGTAACTTTTTCTGTACTAACCCTGTTACAGTTAAAGAAAACTCTATTCCAAGTGCACCACACCTGAAGATGCCATCATGATGTAAATGTTAAACAAATCACTTGTTAAACATCTTTGCAGAAATGATGCATGAACTACAACTACATCTTGTACCAACTTATCTTACACGCATTATATGTTTAGAAATAATACGAGGAACATGCTTTAAAACATTCTCAAAGGTCAAGGTAATTCAAATTCAAAACGACTGAAAGTATAACACCAGTAGACTATTATTAACCATAAATATTCTGTAAAAACACTGAACAGCAGCTTTCAGCCTGTCTCCATGATGCAAACACGAAATATCAGACATACAGTAGTGGTTCTTAACAGGTTTTTTTATTCTCTTGCGATGCTTTTCCACTGTGTTTTCTCTGTAAACATGACGCGTCTGACTGTTGCGCTCGTGTCTCTTGCATGAAACGGCATTATAAAAACACAGCGCTCAAGTTAAAAGAACTTCCACTCCCATTTTTCTGTTCCGCTGACCGCATCGCATCTTTGTCCACACAAAAGAGCATTCTGTGTGAACGGCACCTAGCGATATAATCGATTAATCACTCTTCTCTCTTTACTGTTATCATTGGCATATTGTCAAAGTGTCTACTCAAGTCAAAGTCAAAGTTTTCTACTCAAAATCATGATTCCTTAATTTAT
Source organism: Tor tambroides (assembly GCA_021397915.2). Lineage (NCBI taxonomy): Eukaryota > Metazoa > Chordata > Actinopteri > Cypriniformes > Cyprinidae > Tor > Tor tambroides. The sequence continues at coordinate 1,166 of JAFVLL020015556.1, forward strand.
AAAACATAAATTCATGGCAAAACATTAAATTTGAATTAACTGATCAAATCACCCAGCGCTGAATGAACGGTACAGTAAATAGCCTGGGATTGATGAAGAATGCCCTGAACGATCAGTGTTTCTGCTCACCGTATATCTCTCCGGTGTAGATGTGTGAGGTGTCGTAGTCCAGCTCCTGTCCAGACATCTCCAGCTTAAAGTCCTCGGAGAACAGCCTGCTGTCTCGCCTCATTCGCAGGTTGAAATGTCTGAGAGACAGAAACAAGCAGCAAGAAGAGATGAACACATCACAGGACGAGAGAAGAAAAGCTGAGCTGTTATTACAGTATAACACTGATAACACTTACAGTATAAAACCTCATCACTGCACAGATGACTTACGATGGACAAATCTACTGATTTATATTCAGCTGTGAAAGCGGTACATCACTGTGCCTTATTCAGCTCTAAATGCTGTGTTTAGCAGCTAAATGATACGACTGCCCCAGCGGCAGCTCTGTTTCTGAGCGTGTTGAGACTGAAAAACCCAGAGTACAAGAGAAATAATCTAGAGTTAGAGTAGATCTCTCATCGCTGTCTGGATCAGTTCTGGACAAAAGCCATATCTCACCATATACACTAACAATCAGTGTTGGGGTAACAAGTTACGTAATCAGGTTACTTTTTTCAAGTAATGCATTACTTTTTAATGAACAAGAAAATATCTGAGATACTTTTTCAAATAAGTAACGCAAGTTACTTTGTTTTCCTGTTTATTCACTGACATCTTTGCTGTCCCCGTGTTGAGAGAAATCAGGAGAGGCGTTTTCTTCAGCCGGAGGATTACTCATCTCACTCTCGGTGTGAAAGGGCCTTCACAGTTACAAAAGCTACAGCACTGGCCAAAATGATTACAACACTAGTATTTCCAGCAGCTAAAAATGGTTTGAAGTCAGTTATTTCTGTCTTTTGCTGTAGTGTGTCAGGAGGAAATATCATGGTTTTGCAGAGAAGCAGTGCTTTCAGTTGGCCGTAACACAGCAGACGCCTCAATAAATCTTTCACAAAACAGCGTTTCCAAGCACTTGTCGCTTACTGACTGTTTGGACTTATATATGAACATAATTCATCTGTTAATATGCTCATAGTTTGTTACTCAGACGCAGGCAGTGCGCTGAATGAGACAAAATATTAATATAGCCAAAATCACCGCATATAGTCGCCTTTTAGTGTAAGTTAGATGTATACTGATTTCATCAGACGATGTCGCGATTATAAATCAGGATTTAAGGAGTATAGTGCGAGTGATTCCTGGTTAACCTGTAGTATTAATGGGTCGTGTTTACTATTAATACTTGTTTTATGTATGACAACAGAAAATATAATGTGAACAGCTTTATTGGGCATTGAGTTGTATTACAGTATGTGACATTTCTTAGAGTAGAAGAGATCTGAAGTGCCAAAACTCATCTGAACGCAAACTTGACGCAATGACGTCATAAATATGCAAATTAATGTGTGATGTCACCTGCCGCCACAAGTCTCACAAAATCCTGCGGGAAACACTGCTATAGTTCAGAAAATGGTAATAAAATATGAGAAGAACTCAGAGTTAAACTGTGTCAGAATAAATTCATCTTGATAATATCAGATAACTTTGATAGAAAGCTATGGAACAAAACATGCTCAGGTCAAAGTGTCAAATCACATTTTTGGTCCCAAATTTTTAATGGTAGTTCACTGTATGAAGAATTTTTGGGTATAATACGTCACAGTTTACTTTATTTTGCTATCCTCACTTACAGAAATCAACTATAGTGTCCTGCACCCACTAGTAAAAAAATATTTTAAAAAATGATATCTGGTGTCTGAACCATTTTTGATTTGACTGTACATATATTGTTTTGATGCATGTTTTAATTTTGCATTTCAATGCATATATATTTGATTTTTCTAAAGCGCTTTGAGATGCAAATTTTAAAGGCACTACTGAAAATATTTTTTAATTGTTATAATTATTTTGCTGCATTCGAGCCGTGTCAGCATTACTGCACTTACGTTCATGTGCAGATGATTATTTCAGTGAGGCCAGGACAGACAGAGAAACACACCTGCCGTGAGCGTGGAAGTCCAGCGCCAGCTCTCGCTCCGGGTGCGAGGTCGCCCTCCTCGCTCGCTGATGCCCACTGTGCAGCACATCAGTGTCGTACGACAGACCCTCGTAATGACGGATGAACTGGTTCAGCGGGTTGCCGTAGTAACCTGTCAGAACACGTAACAGTGAGCACGGCTGCGATTGGCCCGCGGCGATCACGTGACTCGTTATTCAGAGCAGCGGTGAGAACGAACAAGCTCAGTTCACACGTAATGCATCCGATAAGTGCAGCTACAGCGACGTTAAACGAATATTAGCACATCAGATTAAACTGATCACAGGATAATAACTAATACAGCACTGTGGAACATGAAAGAAACATCATTTAATAAAATACCATCATGAAGGGAATTCTTACAATTTATCCTGTCAGTCTAAAGCGTGAGTCGTCAGTTCAAAGTTCAACTGAACTTAAAAAGCAAAGCGGCCTTATATTCATTCCTGTAATAACACATGTATAATATGTTTAAAAGCTATGGCCGATACTGATATCTAGAGAGCAGTGCAGCCCAGGGTTACAATCATAAAAAAACTTTATATTAAAACAATGAGAGAAATTGTTACGTATAAAATTAATAAAAAATAAACTGGAAAAAAAAAAGTTGAAGTTGAAGTAATAAAATAGCTATGACTAAAACTGAAAAAAAAAAACCTAAAAAATTTATTTAAAAAATCTAAACATAAAAAACGAATAAAAATGACAAAATACACAATACTAAAAAAATAATTTAATAATTAAATAATTTAATAAAAATTAAAAAAAAAATTGTATATATATATATATATATATAGACATTAAAAAACTAAAATGACAAAAATACACAAAAAAACTTCACAATGAAAATTCTAAAAAAAAAAAATCTAGATATTAAAAAAATGTTTAAAATGACAAACACACAGAAAAATTTACCAAAACATTAAAATGAAAATTCCAAAAATCTAGACATTAAAAAAATAAAAAAGGCAAAAATACACAAAAATTACTAAAACTTTAAAATGAAAATTCTAAAAATAAAAACTAATGCAAATCACACAAAGACACTGGTGTGGCCATTATTTATAACATCAATATCAACTTGAAATTAGATGAACATATAATTGCTGAAAGAAAAACCTTTTTTAACAAACTAATTTCTACATTTATTTTTCTTTTGCAAACCACAGAGACACTGTCTCGCAGATACTGGTGTATGACTGATAAAGCGCTCATCTGTCACAGAAATATGATTAATATCTGGATGAGGCCCGGTCATCTGGAGCAGCTCCAGAGATGCTGTGCTGTGAAACACAATCAGCCATCAGCAGCAGCAGCTCTCCATCACTCTTTAATGATATATACATATATTAATCAGCATCGCTTGTTCGTGATGTGATTATGGGAATGATGGAGTCTCCTCCATCTTCAGCTGGATGTGTTATCTCCTCTATCAGCGCATCTCAGAGCTCTTTTGACAGATTTCATCTCAGAAAGCCATTCCAGACCGAATCCGCCGCGAATATCGACGGGAAATATCGGCGGATTTGCGGGAATCTGGGAATAACGGTCGCGTTAGCATTAGCAGCGCTGCTATCGCGCAGCATCCCTGAATCAGAACCGAACCGCTCCAAACCCACTCTCACACTCACCTCGAGCGGACCTGAGGGAGCACAGGACAAACAGCAGACCCGCGAACACGGCCCTCATCGCGGACAAACGCATGTTTAGCGCATGGATGATGGACGGGCTGGGCTTTATTGTTTACAGCTTCAGGCTCGGGTTTGGGCTTTGCGTGATGACGTCAGACGCACAGAGCGCGTCAGCGAGCCCCTCCCCCACGCCGAGATTTACAGTAAAGACATTACATTCAGAAGTGTTTTATTTTCTTTATTTTTTTTTTTTAAAAAAAGCAAATCATTACTTACAAAAATTTAAAACAAGGAATAAATGTAAATTGTATTTTCAGTAATGAATATGAGGAAACTGCCTTGCATTTACATTTACATTTAGTTATTTAGCAGATGCTTTTATCCAAAGCCACTTACAAATGATATGAGGACAACAGAAGCAATCAAAACCAACAAAAGAGCAATAATATTCAAGTGCTATAACAAGTCTCAGTTAGATTAACACAGTACACGTAGCAAGGGTTATTTTTTTTTAAATTATATAATAAATAAAAAGAAAACAGAATAGAAAAAGAATAGAGCAAGCTAATGTTAGAGGCCTTTTTTGCTTTTGTTAATTGTATAATAAATAAAAAGAAAACAAATAGATAAAATACAAAAACATAAGAAAATGTAGTGTTAGTTTTTTTAAAAAAGAAAACAAGCAGTAATTGTTAATAATAATTGTTAATAATTGTTAGTAATTGTTAAATAAAAGTGCATTTATTTTGGCGCTGTACATACTCAGTTACACTGTGGTGTAAAGTTAAAAAATTTATCAATGAAAATATTCAGTGTTTAAGACCTTTTTGACTCCTATGGGAACAAGTACTCTTTGGCTTTACTGACTGTTCTGCAAGAGGAACAGTGTTTTTAATTTATTTACTTATTCTGTTGACCGAAGTGTAAATTAATAAGAAACCCAATTTTATGGTTTTGTTAACTGAAATATGTATATATATTGACAGTGTCAGATACTCTTTGAATAAGAAAGCTGTAAGAACTTTGAAAGCTTGTGAAATGTATAATATATTTATTAGATTGATATATGTGTATGTATATCTTATGTCTTCATTTTAAACTTATTACCTCCCCCTTGTAATTCATATTTGTAATTTTTTCTAACCTTTTCCTTTTTATTTTCCTTTTCTTCTTCCTGATGTGTTATCCAGAATGTGTTTAACTCAGAATTATCTGGTCCACCTATTTCAGTTAGTGAGCCTGTTTATGAACTGCCTGCCTGTCCACTTTCAGTCAGTGAGCATATTGAGGAACTTTGTGTTACCTGCTTCGATTCTTGATGTTGTGAAAGCTCTGCCTGTCTCTTGTGTCTCGGTTTTTCTTAGGTCTCAGTTTCTGCCAGGGTTCCCTGATTCACCTGGTCTTCCATGGTGGTTTTCTGCCCTGCTCTGGTGGTCTTCTGCTCCATCTGCCCCACCGTGGTGGTTCTCTGCTCCGTCTGCCCCACCGTGGTGGTTCTCTGCTCCGCCCTGGCTTCCTGCTTCGCCGGTTCCGCCTGGGTGCCCTGCTCTGCCACAATTTCCAGTCTCTCCACTTCCACGTGGACCTGGCACTCCATCCCTCCCCCTGTTCTGCCTCCGCTCCACCTACCCTCCTGGATAGGAGCATTGAGATAGGAGCATCTGGAAGCCGCTTCTTTTACATGACTGTAAAGCGCTTTACAGTCATGTGGGGGGTCTCTCCTCAACCACCACCAGTGTGCAGCATCCACCTGGATGAAGTGACGGCAGCTACAGTGCGCTCACCACACACCAGCTACAGGTGGAGAGGAGAGAGATAGAGCCAATCAAGTGGATGGGGATTATTAGGAGGCCATGACTGACAAGCGCCAGTGGAGGGAATTTGGCCAGGACACCGGGGTTACACTCCTACTCTTTACGAGAAGTGCCATGGGATTTTTAGTGACCACAGAGAGTCAGGACCTCGGTTTAACGTCTCATCCGAAAGACGGTGCTTTTTTACAGTATAGTGTCCCCGTCACTACAATGGGGCATTAGGACCCACACAGACTGCAGGGTGAGCACCCCCTGCTGGCCTCACTAACACCTCTTCAAGCAGCAACCTAGTTTTCCCAGGAGGTCTCCCATCCAGGTACTGACCAGCTCAACCCTGCTTAGCTTCAGTGGGTAACCAGTCTTGGGCTGCAGGGTGATATGGCTGTGGCACTCTCCATACTGACTCTCACACTCCACAGACTGTTACACGTACACTGGACTTCAGTTCCCACAATCCATTTCACTCCGATTACGCACATGGCTGCAGCCAATCACACTCTCTACATAAGCCATGGACTTCCTCTCTCTCACTGCCAAGTATTGTTTGTGCATATCGCTACATTAGTGATAGCAACGTTACAGAGCCCTCTCCTAGCTTTGTGTTAGGTTCCTAGTTCTAGTCTTAGTCTACTTTCGTCGTATTGCCTCATTGCCTGATTTCCTGTTTGCCTTGTTGTTTGGACTCTGTTTGCACCTTGCCTAGACTGCTGCTCATGTTATCGGATTACCTCTCTTGTCAAGCCCTCTAGAAACTGTTCGCCGACTGAAGACCCATGCCAGTCCTAGGATTATTCTGTGCCTTGCCTGAGATGTACCTGTGTTGTTATCTAACCCTTGCTCGTTTCTTGACCACGCCTCTGTAATAAAGCCTTGCACATGGATCCGTATGTCTCATGCTCTGTTCAGTGTGTGCTGTAGGTGTGAAACTTATCCAAGATGTATGCTACTCAATATTGGTCAGTCTTATGCAGAGCCTGGTGTGATTGTGACAGCTCTGATCTTTATAAATGGTCTATTATATATCAGTGGATAAAGGTCTATGGCATGTCACACACAAATATGTTGTTTAACCATATAATATACATTAAACATATTATGTCTTGGTATAATAGGAAAAACATTGTTTTTATGACAAATGTCATTATTTAGAGAAAACATTGCTGTAATTACAAATCACAACATCTTGTAACAACATAATTTTATATGTCATTTTAATTATTACAATAGCAGATATCTTTTAAATGAAATCATATTTCGTTATTAAGACATCATTTTTGTAAAAAGTATTGAGTAAAGTGCTACACAAATAAATGTGAGTTGAAATTCTGGGTGTTGAAAGGTCTGGGTGTTTTCAGATGTGCCTCTGCGCATGAACTGCTTGAATTATTACTCGTGAAAATCACATCATTGCTCTTCATGCTTTGAGCTGTGTTTATGTGAGTCTACACTCAAATGTCAAAGATTTGTTTTGCTGGAAACAAATCATGCTACTTTGTGTAAGAATTTGCAAATGTATTAAAGATTCGTAGATGTTTTTATTGAGCCTTTCGATTTTGCACACATATCATCAAGGAAAAATACATTTTCAAGCTGGTGTTAATTTCAGAAACACGTATGAGAGACTATATGTTTGTAAGTAATGCAAGTACAATCTCAATCAACTTTGCTAAGTCATACTTTAGTATTAATTGTAATAAGCACTGTAAACCATCTACTGGCTACAGTTTGTGCAACAGTAATCCCAGTTATCTTGATCATCTGTGTAGCACCACAGGTGTGTATAGCCGTGGTAGCCACAGCGGTGATCAGACCTGCAGGTTTGGCCATTAACAGCTGAGTAGCAGTCATCAGAAGTGCAGCAACTGTCATAATTGCCTTCATCATCTGTATAACACCATGTACATTTTGAACCATATTTTGCACAGGCGTGGTTACTCCGGCAGTACTTCCCATTTTTAGTCTTACTGCTCCTCAATGGAGGGCTGCAGTAGACCCACTCAAAGTCGAAAGATTGGGGATTATAAGTGGTCCAGCACCAGTAGTAGTCCTTACCATATGTGGCGCAGGGGTAATTATCCAAGCACCTCTTTCCATTAACAGAGACTCGTGAGTACGGGGGTGAGCACTCTATCAGCTTCTGGTCTGAGAAACACCTGTAGCCCTTGAGTTTGTCCTGGTAAAGGCAGGGAGTGGAGCAGCAGGGTTTGGTTTCACCTTCTGTTTTGCACTGACAGCTGTAATCAGTTTCTGTGACGCTTGAGCAGCGTGAGCCGTCAGCTGCAGTCTTCTGCTTCTCTGGGACCAGCTGGCATTCAACAGCATCTGACCCTTCGGATACCTCCCTTTTTCTGAGCTCATCATGCACAAATTTTCTTACTAGTGGTTTGGCATAAGTTATAAGACAAGCACTTCCAGCAAAAACCTTCAGGTCCTCTGCCAGACTGTAGTAAGTGCTCATGCTGTCAAAAGCCATCTTTCCTGTATTCTCATTCACCTTGACTTTGTTTTCAGATGTGCTGTCACTACTGAAGGTCCTTTTCACTGCGAGATACATGTCTTGTAAGCCTGAGCTCATTTGGTCTGCTTTGTTCACTTGTAGATTAATAAATTTCTGAAAAGCCTCCTTAACCTCGTTTAATTTATTATTGTCACCAAAACAATCATCAACAAAAATCTTAATTGGCTGATTGGTCCCAAAGTGCGACGTCAGCTGATTGTTCAGGTCTGAGACACTCATCAGGCGTATGTCATGATCTACCGGCTGGTTTCTCCCAATACAGCCGAAGGAAAAGGACTTTCTGTCATTAGTGAGGTGTTTATAACAGACTGCCGCCCAGATGTGAGAGGGCACCGTGACCCTTTTACGGTCTTGTGGTATCCGTACATTGGGATCAGGTACTGTACCTGTGACAATGAAAGCGGTTGCAGAATAATCATCCATGACAAGCTTGTGTATTAAATAACCCCTCAGTGTCCTCTCCCAGTTCTTCCAGTGTTTTTGGTTGAAACGCCGGATCATAGGAGCAGCGTTGGTCAGTGTGAACGTGGCTGTACGGCCTTCACCGCATTGGAAGAAGTTGGGGTTCAGGTGTCCACGATCATATCTGGTGAAGCTGTAGTCGCTGCTGATGGCTTGATTTCCTTTATAAAGGTCTTGAGTATTTTGATTCTCACGGACCATATGATCAGTTTGGGCTGTAGATTCGGAAATCTGCAGAAGAAATATGATGTTATATGATCATTTGATGTTTTATTGCTTTTAAGAAAATATTTTTGTATGGTGTTATTTCCTTTTAAATTTCATAGGGGGAAAGGCTTTGTTCTTACAGTCTACATTGTCTTCAAGTGGACATTTCTAATGCAATTATGGTAATAAGAATGTTCAATAAAGTACAGTCAAACAAAACTTTATTCAGACACCTTCACCATTTATCACATTACATCACGGTTTATTTGCTATAGTTTAGAAAATAGTAATAAAATATGACAAGAACTCAGAGTTAAACTGTGTCAGAACAAACTCATCTTGATAATGTCAGATAACTTTGATAGAAAGCTATGTAATGGATTTCATTCAACCAAAAATTATTCAGCTGTTAAATTTAATACCAATTTAGCTCAACCAATTACCAAGCAATGCTTAATTTTGTTCAGTCTGTGGTGTAAAACAGTCGCATTAGTAATTTAAAAAAAAACACTTAAGCAAAACATGGTCATGTCAAAGTGTCTGAATAAAGTTCCCATATTTTTAGCAATTTTACTGGTAGTCCACTGTATGAAGCAGTTTTGGGTATAATATGTCACAGTTCACTTTATTTTGCTATCCATACTTACATAAATGAACTATAATGTCCTGCACCCACTAGTAAAAAATATCAAAAATTATATCTGGTGTTTGAATAATTTTTGGTTTGACTGTACCATCCAATGTAATTTAATTTGTACATTTTTATTTTGTATTTTTTTTAATGTATTTTTCATACTGGTTGCAATGACAGAATGAAGACCAATAGTTTAATGAACTGAACTGATTCTTACTGAATGCAGAGCTTCAGCTGCTACTGAAAGTCTTTTGTCTTAAGCTCATAGTCACCTGTGGCTCCAGGTGCCAGATGTCTGTCCTGTTTTTGTCGCTTGAGCAGTTAGGGTTCAGTGTGTAGGCGCTGTAGAGAGGGATCTTGTGATGAACCGAGTACAGAGTAGCATAATAAAATCCTCTATTTTCCAGCTTCTGACAGATTTTCTTGGCATTCTGATCCATTCCTCTCGGTTCTATGCCTTGGTATAAAAACTCTTTACACTCCTCAAAACTATCAACCACTTTAGCCTGAGCACTGAGTGCTCTCAGCACGATACAGGTGATCAGACCCAGAACAAGCATGGTGTGAAGCTGCTCCTGTGTTATAGAGCAGAGACCGCAGCAGCTCAGCTGCTTTAATACACAGTCACTGTCAGTGATGCTGTCGTGGGAGAGACTGAAATCAACAAATCAGGAGAAATGAGGAATGTGATGGGACCTTTCTTCATCATGGTCACGGGACTAATGTTAGAGCTATCACATGTACAGAAACATGGATTTAAAATAAAACAAAATAGAGGAATATACTAATGTTGCTCAGTAGTATAAATGCAGCGTTTGCAGTTTCCACTTCAGTTTTCTAATAAATGTTGGTTCACTTCTGCGTTTGGAGCAGGGTTTGTTTTGAAAGCATCTGTTTTTCCTCTCACTCAGGCTGTGTCTACATTAATCTGGATACATTTGAAAATGGCATTTAATTTAAAACGCTCTCCGTCCACATTAGTGTTTCAAGCATTTTCCAAAAGTTTCTCATCCACACTAAAATGTCGTAAAATGTTAAATTTGCCTAACTGTGTAAAACCTCATAAAAGCTCACTGAGATGATACAGACAAAATAGACATAAGTTTCCATGCTATTCTTCTGGCAGAATCATTTTATTTATGAAAATATCTCATCATTCACTGATGTGTCCAGGTCGCGCTCACTCACTGTTATATGTTTGATCTTAAACGCAGCCGCCCTCATGTTTTGCTGCAGAACAGCTACTGTGAGTGCATTTTCTGTCATCTTTGCAGGCCTGTAATATGAAGAGCGTACAGAGTAACATATCTTTAGCAACAGTGTGAAACTGAATAGCACAAAACCAGCACAATACCAGTATAAACACAGATATCGATCTATCGGTACTAAACGTGTCATCGTTTTCAAAAGCAACACTACAGCGTGAAAATTTTCAAACAGCTTTGTTTTTCTTTTTTTTGTTAACAACTGTTTATTAAGTTTTTTCTGGGAACAGTAGCACAAAACAAAAAGCAGCTGTACAGATCCAGAAGCGTGTTTCTCTCACAGGTGAGCGGGAAGCTGGAGCTGTAAGACCTGGAGTGGAAACATTACAGAAATAAGACTGTTCCCAAATAAGTCTTTTCTTTGTGATACTCAGAGCTCAGGGTTCATTTGTGACTAGTTTTGTTGGTAGAGAGACATACACAAACAAACCAGTGGCATCTCTGGCTCTTTATTTCTGGTCTAGCCAAACATGAGAGTGCACACAGTCATCCCTAATAATTAAATCTCAGCACAAATCAACAATAACACGTGCATTTCATAAAGCTCAGGAGGTTATGAACGTGAATCAGAGAAAATCACCAAAGGCTGTGAATATTATCTGATGCTCCAGGGGCATCTCTAGGCCCTTTTTAGGGGGCTTTAGCCTCCTTCAAGCACTCATCAGCCATCATTTCTGCTCAGCCCCCCTAAAAATTGTGCTTAGCTCCGTAATCTGTATGTAGGTGATCATTTTGTGATCACCTCAGTCCCCTTTAAAACTCATTTAAACACGGCTGCAAGCTTCGGCTCCTCCCCGGGGTCAGCATTATTCAGCGTGTTCTTCATCCCGCAGCGCTAGCATCAGAAGCAGAGGACAATGTGTGCGCATTTATTGATAGATTGTTATATCTGCACCTGTGCAGTTCTTTGTCATAAATGCAATTTATACATTAATGTGATGCCGGAGCATCCACTGTCAAGTTTTTGCTGCGTTCAGCCCTTATGGTTTTTCTCCAGTGAAAACAGAATAGGAGGACATACTTCTCTAAATTTAATTTTTAACTTAAAATGTATTATTGTGGATGCTGCATTAAATTAAAATAATGCCCAGAAATGATTAAAGACACAATAACACTGTAAAATCGATTTGTTGTTTAACCTAAATTAATTAGCCTAACATTTAAACTTAAAGATCATTTTAACTAAAAATCTGAGTTGATGCAAAGAAGGAGATTAGATTATTCAACAGAAACTCAAAATATTATGATATCTGATCAACATCTGAGCTGATTTGACAAAAGAGTTGTGAAGTGTTATGATAACAAATCATGAAAATATCTTTTATGGTGCAATGACAGACAGCACTCAGTCAATTAAACTGCTTTAATCAGAGTGAATGACAGAGAAACATCAGGTGGAGTTATTGACCCAGCAGCTGATTATGGCGTTTATAGTCTTAGAGTAAAGGAATTGTGGTTTTGATGTCACTTTGACTTTTAGAAGTATAGTTTGGTCTTTCCCCTCCTAAAGCCAGTGCTTCTTGTTTAAGTTCAATATCTAATGTTATGGAGTTACAGATAAATCTGTTGACAGTGACAGACTAGTGCTCTCTAAATCCTTCATATTGTTGTGTCCCTCCAGGACCTGTATAGGATGTAAGGCCCCGTTCAGACAGAACATGTTTCTCAGGTTTGAAAATGAGCAAGGTGCACCGTACTGCCTTTTTTTGGTTGACTTTTTTAATTTAGATTTTTTTTTTTAATGTTGTTCACCCAATCAGCTGTCCAGGTGCATTTATTCTTGTCTCTTCTCTTTTTTTGGGGAGATTGGTCATTGACAAGCTTCAGTTATTGATGTATTTAGATCTATTATAGTTTGTTAAATCAAGTCGCCTTTAGTTCTATAATGCTTTATATAATACAGATTGTGTCAAAGCAGCTTTACAGTGTCAAACAGGACAGTAAAGTTTCAATTCTGTTGTAAAGCAGCTCTAGAAAAAGGACAAGAGTAAACAGTCAAGTTTTCAGTTAATGTCAGATCATTGCTGGTTCAGTTTAATAACTGCGTAAAGTTCATCAATTATGGAATGAGTTTAATTCACCTAGAAATAATCCCTGGAGAAAACAGTGATATCTGCTCAGTTCAGTTTCATCCAATAGTGTCTGTGCAATCAAGTTGATGTTATCGCTGGAAATTAAGTGTCCCCAACTAAGCAAGCCAGAGGCGACAGCGGCAAGAAATCAAAGCTCCATCTGTGACAGAAATGGAGAAAAACCTTGGGAGAAACCAGGCTCAGTCAAGGGCCAGTTCTCCTTTTGTCTATAAACCAGGTATTGGAGTAGATGACGCGGTCATATTTCTTCTGCAGTGATCTCTTTCCCATTTGGAGGTAGCTGGAAATATGTCTGAGAGTTGCTTTGATTCTTCTGATGCATTTAATACCATTCAGCCCTCACTACTTAAATTTAAGATGGAGAGAGCAGGTGTGCATCCTAACCTGGTAATCTGGATAACTGACTACCTCTCCTATAGACCCCAGTATGTGAGGCTCCAGAACTGTGTCTGATGTAGTGAAGTGCAGTACAGGAGTCCCACAAGGAACCGTTCTAGCTCCCTTTTTATTTGCTCTATATACATCTGACTTTCAGTACAGTTCTGCTAGATG
>JAFVLL020015557.1:0-11432 GCA_021397915.2 Tor tambroides
CTTCCACTTCAATGTGGACAGTTTCCTCGTTGAGGGAGCTCTGGACTGGAGGATGTTCTCAACAACCTCAGTTGAGTGACCGGAAGCTATGAGATGTCCCTCAGGGGCCACACCCACAGTTTCCACAGCTCCGGGCAGGGGTGAAAGATGGTGCCCCCCACCTGAGAGAGGAGATCCCTCCTGAAGGGAATCTCCCACAGAGAGCCGTCGAGAAAGGACACCAGGTCCGAGAACCATACTCGGCCCGGCCAGAACGGGGCTACTAGTAACAGACGGACCCTGTCCCGGCACACTCTCTCCAGAACTCCCGGGAGCAGAGCGATCAGGGGAAAAGCGTACAGACGAAGCCTTGGCCAAGTCTGTACCATAGCATCCAGTCCGAGAGGAGCTGGATGAGTGAGGGAAAACCAGAGGGGATAGAGTGAGGTCTCTTGAGTCACAAACAGATCCACCTGAGCCTGGCCAAACACCCTCCATATCTGTTTCACCACATCGTGGTGGAGTCTCCATTCCCCAGGCCTCGGCCCCTGCCTCAGCAGGATGTCTGCTCCCTGATTGAGATGTGAACTGCTCTCAGGGAGAGGAGTTTCCCCTGGGCCTACAGGAGGATCTGAAGTGCCAGCCTGTATGGGGGGCGTGAGCGCAGACCTCCCTCGTGGTTGATGTAAGAGACTACCGCTGTGTTGTCGGTGCGCACAAACACATGGTGGCCCCTTAGGTCCGGGAGAAAGTGTTTCAAAGCTTGAAACACAGCCAGCATCTCCAGGCAGTTGAGATGCCACGTGAGATGGCGGCTGCTCCACAGGCCGCAGGCAGGGTGGCTACTCATGACCGCACCCCAACCGGTGAGGGAAACTTCCGTCGTTAGTGTTACGCGACGACAAGGAGCCCCCAGCACCGGGCCCTGAGACAGGAACCAAGGTTCCTTCCACATGTCTAAGGCACGTAAGCATTGCCGCATGACCTTGATCATGTGAAGCTGATTTCCCCTCGGAGAAAACCCCTTGGTCTTGAGCCCCCACTGTAGGGGTCTCATGTACAGCAGGCCAAAAGGTATCACATTGGACGCAGCTGCCATCAGACCCAGCAGTTTTTGAAACTGCTTGACAGTGAGTAACTGGCCTTCTCTCTCTCGCGCGACTGCATTGAGGACCGACTCAATCCAAGCAGGAGACAAGACGTGCCTGCATCGTGGTCGAATCCCACACCACGCCCAGATAAGTGGTCCTCTGTAATGAAGAAAGCACTTTTCTTGGCATTTCGTCTTAACCCCAGCTCTTTCATATGGGCAAGGATGACATCTTGATGCCGAACCACCACCTGCTCCGACTGAGCTAATATATCAACCAATCGTTGATGTAATTCAGTATGCGGATGCCCTGGATTCGCAGAGGAGCCAGAGCAGCATCCACACACATAGTGAAAGTACGAGGTGAGAGTGCAAGGCCAAACGGAAGAATCTGATATTGGTAAGCTTCGCCCCTGAAAGCAAACCTCAGGAACTTCCTGTGTTGAGGAAGGTTGGATACGTGGAAGTATGCGTCCTTCAGCTCTATCATGATAAACCAGTTCTCAGACCTGATTTGAGACACAACTTGTTTGAGTGTCAGCATCTTGAACTTCAGCCGCATGACTGAGCGGTTCAGCTGACGAAGATCTAGAATAGTATGTTACCCCCCATCCTTCTTTGGAACGATGAAGTACCGGCTGTGGAACCCGGACTCTCTGTCGAGAGGAGGGACCACTTCAATGGCCTTCTTCCTCAAGAGAGTGTGTACTTCTTGTTCCATGACTAGAGCCTGCTCGGGACCCACCAGAGTGGGAAACACCCCATTGAATCAAGGTGGACGAGACATGAACTGAATTCTTTAGCCTCTTTCTACAGTGTTCAGGACCCATTGAGACCTGAGGTTCTGAGGCCTGCCCTCAGAAGTCTTGAGCCACAAGTGTAAGGACTTCTTGGCCGAGGCCTTCTTCACCAAAAGGACGGTCCTCAAATCCAACTTCAGCTTAGAAGACCCCGACCTAGAGTTTCTGCTGTTCCTGGTATGAGGAGCTGGTACACGGGTGGGGCTGCTCTCACCCAGCAGTCCCAGAACTAGAGAGCGGCAAAGGAAGAACCGCTGGAACGGCGCTGCTTGCTTACAAGCCTCCTGAGACCTGTCAACGACCAAGTTGACAATGTCGCTGAACAGGCCTGAAGGCGCAAGCAGGGTGTCCAAAAGGAAGACCCTGTTCAACCCGGGGCATTGTCTGTAACCGTCCCACCACGCTAGAGTAATGGCTGGCAGAGGGACTGAAGATACGGGCCGAGAATGGCTTCGCCCACGATCTCCACACCTTGGTGTGGAGCCCTCTCCTCGGGGGGAAGAAACCGTGGTGCGGGCTTCCGAACCCTGGCAGGGGGCGCTGGACCTGGTGGGGGAGGAAGAAGAAAGGGACTGGCACATCTCCATTCCCTCCACCAGATCCATTTGCGATCCCCACGACCGCAGCCACCGCTCAGCCTTGGCAGCAGTGGGGCCTGAGCTGCGAGGAATGCTGGTGAGGGCTCCTTCCTCAAAGAGAGCTCTCCGGGAGCGGAGGGTCCACAATGAGAGCTGCTCACAGTGTACACAGTTAGCCCCCTCGAGAGCTGACTGAGTGTGCTCCGCTCCCAAACAAACAATGCACCTGTGATGAAATGAGGACAGGGAGTGACACAGCCTGAAACGCTGTTTGTCACCACTTTTGCTATATTTCTTTGCCATAGTTTGATGCTTGCAAGCAGACAGACAACAGTAAATAAGACGTACACACAGAGAGCGCTTACTGAATGACAGAAGCTGCTGCTGTCTCCACTGCACGTGCTTTTAAGCTTCCTGGTTGCTACATTACCCCGCCCGCAACGTCTCGCCCATCCATTGGACTGATTACACACGTGATTCAGAGCGCGGTCACGCTGAATGCGTTCCCATAGCGTTTTGACACAGCTCGTGTTTTTTGTTAAACCAAACTAAAATGTTGTTAGCTGAAATAAAGTATAGTTTTGTTTTATTTCGAGTAACAGTAATGTGTTTTTGGTCTGTGTGTGAGGCGGAGGACAGCTCTCTGGAGTGCGGCTGGTGTCCTCCGCTGCCGGAGCTGATTTCAGGGAAAGCTGACAGCACCTGCCCCTGTCCTACTGAATACGCTGAGGTCTGTCAACCGCTCACCAAAACATGCACAAATAACACTTTAGATTTCACTTAGTGAAAATTAAGCCTGTTTTTAAGACCAATTATGACTTTTTGCATTTGTTCCTGTTTACACCCCTCAGCTCTTGTGTTTCCTTCTTGAGCATAAGTGAATGTTTGCAGCTTTTGTAATAGTGTTGTTTGAATCCTTCAATCATCCTCAGTGTGAAAAGATGGATGTCAGAATCAAAGTCACTGCTTAAAGAGTTAAATATTCAGAAGATCCAACGAGCACCAACAGCGAACACTGAAGTAGAAGTAGAAACTGCACTCTGATCTCATGAAAATAATGTTGGCTTGTTTTTTGGATTCTGCCGTATGAACATCTCTCCTCTTGTTTTTACTCTCTCTCTTTCTCACATGCTGTCAGCTGATTCGCCGATGCCGTGCTCATAACCCCACCCACCGGCCCACCTTTGAGCAGATCCGCAAGTTTGTGCACAGAATCAATCCACACAAAGTCAGTCCTGTAGACATGATGATGGAGCTGGTCAGTCCGACACACACACACACACACACACTCTCACACACAGACACACACACACACACACACACACACACACACACATACAGACCTTACAATAATAACAAACTTATGTGTGTGTGTGTGTATGTGTAGATGGAGAAGTACAGTAAACATCTGGAGGTTCTGGTCGGTGAACGGACGCAAGATCTGATGCTGGAGAAACAGAAGACTGACAGACTGCTTTACAGTAAACAAACACGCGACACACATCTAACACATGAACCTTCAATGACACGACATGAAAAATGAATCATTAAGATTTCAGTCATAATTTCAGGGGCCGGTCCTGTACTATCCTAAGTCACATTTATTTCTGTAGTGCTTTGTTTGTACAATACAGATTGATTCATTCACAGTAATACAAAAGTCAGTGAGTGTTTAAGTGACGTGTGTCAGTGTGTTTGTGTGTTTTACCGCAGGCGTGTGTGTGTGTGTGTGTGTGTGTGTGTGTGTGTGTGTGTGTTTCAGGTATGCTGCCTAAACAGGTGGCTGATGACCTGCGTCAAGGCAAACCTCTACAAGCCCAGAGTTACATCAGCGCCACCGTGTTCTTCAGGTAATCACACACACACACACACACACACACACACTTCAGGAGCCGTGATTATCATGTTCCCTCAGAAAACTTTAATGCAACAACTGTAAAAATCACAGTAAGCTTCCACTAGTTAACATTAGTTAAAGGAATAGTTCACCCAAAAATGAAAATGCAGATCCTCTGCAGTGAATGGGTGCCGTCAGAATGAGAGTCCAAACAGCTGATAAAAACATCACAATAATCCACACCACTCCAGTCCATCAGTTAACATCTGGAGAAGACAAAAGCTGAAACAAATCCAGCATTAAGATGTTTCTAACTAAAATATATGAGTCCATAATAACGCTTCCTCCAGTGAAAAAGTGCATATTTGTTTAGAGCTGTTTTGTCTTGTAAACAGAGCTTGATCTGTGCAGATTTCTCTCCTGATTCAGACCAGAACACCTTTTCAATGGAGGAAGCGTTATTATGGATTATGGACTCATATATTTGAGTTAAAAACGTCTTAATGCTGGATTAGTTTCAGTTTTTGTCTTCTCCAGATGTTAACTGATGGACTGGAGTGGTGTGGATTATTGTGATGTTTTTATCAGCTGTTTGGACTCTCATTCTGACGGCACCCATTCACTGCAGAGCATCCATTGCTGAGACACTGATGCAGTGACACATTTCTCCAAGAAACAAAATCATTTATACGATCTGAGGGAGAGTAAATTTTTGAGTGAACTATTCCTTTTACTAATGTTATTGTAAAGCATTGCCAGTTATTTTTTGTATATCATTATATATATCATTTTGTTCTTCTCTTTTGTCTCCCTCTTCATGTGATTTCTGGTTATTTTCTCAGTGATATCGTGGGATTCACGCAGTTGTCCAGCACTAGCACTCCTTATCAGGTGGTGGACTTCCTCAACAAACTCTACACCACATTTGACGAGATCATCGACAACTACGATGTTTATAAAGTGGAAACCATCGGCGATGCATGTATATATAATATAATTTATTAAGTAGATTGTCTGCGTCCAGATTATTTGAGTGATTTTGTTTTGTGTATAGTGTTATTTGTGACCTTGAATCACAAAACCAGTCATAAGGGTCAAATTTTTGAAATTGAGATTTATACATCTAAAATAATCTTTCCATTGATGTATGGTTAGGATAGGGCAATATTTGGCCGAGATACAACTATTTGAAAATCTGGAATCTGAGGGTGCAAAAAAATCTAAATATTGAGAAAATCTCCTTTAAAGTTGTTCAAATGAAGTTCTTAGCAATGCATATTACTAATCAAAAATGAAGTTTTGATATATTTAAAGTAGGAAATTTACAAAATATCTTCATGGAACATGATCTTAATATCCTAATGATTTTTGGCATAAAAGAAAAATGGATAATTTTGACTCATACTATGTATTGTTGGCTATTGCTACAAATATACCCCAGCGACTTAAGACTGCTTTTGTGCTCCAGGAACACAGTTTTTTTTTTTTTTAAATATGTCTATAATATTTATTATTTTTCATTTATTAGTGTTTGTTTAGTTTGTTAATTTAGTACTAAACTAAAAACAAAGAGAGAAATGTATCCTTAGCAACTACCTGAAATATTTTTAAATCTTATTTCAAGAATGTTGTGAATGTTTTTAGTGTGTAGTTAGCGATGGTAGCTGTGTTTGTGTGGTGCAGATATGGTGGTGTCCGGCGTGCCGCGAGAGAACGGGATTCTGCACGCGTCTGAGATCGCCAGCATGGCTCTGGACCTGGTGTCCGTCTGCAAGACCTTCAGAATCCCCCACAGACCACAGACCCAGCTGCAGATCCGCGCTGGGATACACTCAGGTCCATTAAACCTGCTCTTAAAGGCTCTTCCACTTTCTTATTTTAGTATCATTGAGTAAATATTATAGTTTTATTAATATTTAGATTTTTTTTTTTTTTTTTTTCATTTTCATTTTAGTTAAAGTTTAAGCAATTTTGTTGTTTTTCGGGATTTTTTAAAAATTTATTTAGGCCTTTATTTATTTTTTGTATGCATGTACAGTTTTTATTCATTTTTATTTTTATTTGTTTTTTAATTTTTAATTATTTTAGAACATCATGTTAAACTAAATGAAAATGAGAAATGTAACTAGCTGAAATAAAACTAATTTAAGGTTTTTTATGTTCTGTTTTGTTTCAGTTAAAATTTATTTTATTTCAAGTAACAATTTATTTATTTATTTTGGTTAACTATCATAACCAATAATATTTTCACTCAAGCTGCTGTATGGTTAAAGGCTAAATACATTTTACAAAAGTTTTTAATACTAATATAACTTTATGGAGAATTTTACAAAAAGTATTTTTGACATTAAAATGTGCTCTAAACATACCTGGGTCAAAATGACCCGAACACAAAACATGGAACATTTATTAAATGGTTATAATTATTTCTTAAAATATAACTGTAAAAACTCAAAATAAATTTTGTTGTATGTTTTTTGGCATTTTTAAAATTTATTTATTAATTTTTTTGCATGTATGTACAGTTTTTATTTATTTTTATTTCAGTTTATTTGTTTTCATTTTTAATTATTATAGAACATCGTGTTAAACTAAATGAAAACGAGAAATGTAACTAGCTTAAATAAAATTAATTTGTTTTTTTTTATGTTCTGTTTTGTTTGTTAATTTTTTTTTTCAAGTAACTATTTATTTATTTATTTATTTAGGTTAACTATAATAACCAATAATATTTTCACTCGAGCTGCCATTGGGTTGTTTTGTATCACAATATCCACAATATCTCATACATTTGGCATGAATATTTAAAGCAACAACCCTTCAAATCAAATCATTTTACATCACAAATTTACCCTGCAACAAAAACTTTTTTTTCTTACAGTTTTTTTCAGCTGCTTACACACATTTTCAAAACTTTGCCTCTTTTTTTTCAAAACTTTACACACAAATCCAAGAATTGCACACAAAATGCAAAATGCCTCACATCTCTTGCAAAATGAAGCACTGCATTCAAAATATCACAAAGACATCTCAAAAGCAAACATTTGCCATAATATTATATTTCTAGATATATCATATACACACAGTTATTCAAAACCTGAAGCTCTTCTTTCATGAGCTCCTCTGTACATTTCTGTTCAAGATTGAAAGTAATTGGCAGAGAGATGTTGAAAAACCGAAAGCTTTTTTTTTTACTGTAAGCATTTGTGGTTGTGAATACAGTATTACAGAAACACATCGAGCATGTGTAGTTGTGTAGATGTGTGTTCAGTGAAGCACATGTGAGGAGTTAGTGATGAATTACTGTGGCTTTGTGATAGAAAGATAGTGTGGTTGTGTTAGAAAAAGGAAATCAAGATACTTCCTGATAGATTTTTGTGTGTTACATAGAGAAGTGTGTGTTGTTTTGAGTGAAAGGCTGAGAGTTAGTGTACACTGGAAAAAAAACTGGAAAATTTATGGTAAAAAATGGCAGCTGTGCTTGCCAGAATTTTACCATAAAAAAAATACGGTAGCAACATTTTAGGTTTTACGGTTTGAACTTAAATTTACAGTTAAATACCGTAATTTCATTAACTGATATAATGTTAATATACCAACCTATTGAAGTACTGAAATCTGTTTTGAACCTTTGAAATACACTGATAACCACCAAATGCAGGTGATGATGAGAAAGTCACATGATGAACCAAAGCCCATCACAAGCAGCTTTTAAATAATAACATATATAGAAGCTGCACAGTGTCATTCACACAAACGCTAAACACCATCATGCTGAGACTCATTAAACTGAAATATGCAATAAACATTAATTTAACAACATTAGATGTAACATACAACCCTAATAAACATAACTGATAAGAAAAAACTAAGAAGAAACATTTCAACAACAACAACAAAAAACATCAAATTTGAAATATAATTCTGGGAATGTCAATTTACTGTTATTTACTGTAAATTATACATTCTTTTTTCCACTTCCAAAAACGGTATACTACCGTAAAATCACATGTAATGTCCAATACAGTTTTTCACGGTATATTGTAGGGGAGCGTACCGTTAACCATTTAACAGGTTTTTACTGTAGCATTTTTACAGTCTTTTACCGTTAAATTCACAGTCATTTTTGACAGTGATGGTTTTGCAGATTTGGTGTGTGCTTCTGCTGTTTGAGTATTGTGTGACAAGGAAAGATTTTGTGTTTAAGCAGTTGAAAAAAAACTGTACTGAAAAAACCTCACCCAGTAGATATAAGTTTTGGCTCATGTTTCATCTGCAGTGTATACCACATCACATCACACTCTATTTAATTAGTCCTGACGCGTCTGGTTGGTTGTGAGATCTTGTGTAGTTCAGTGTGGTTTTATCAGGATCTTTCTGATGTGTGTTTCCAGGGCCAGTCGTCGCAGGAGTTGTGGGAACTAAGATGCCGAGATACTGTCTGTTTGGAGACACGGTGAACACGGCGTCCCGCATGGAGTCCACCAGCGAAGGCAGGAAAGACCTGAATATTTTAGTACTGTATGAATTATAGCTTATATGAGTGACTGTGATCGGCATGGGAGAATTAAGCACACTAACATGCAGAATACTGTAGAAACATTACACGCCTTCATGACCGTTTCATATTAAAAGTGACAGGAAAGTGTATCAATTGCAAACATTTTACATTAAAAATGATTTCAAAATGTATAAATTGCATCGTTCAAAAAGTGCATTGAATTTAAGTGAATTAAAAACACACTCACATGCACATTAATTCACATGCACTTTTGCACATGCAAAATGTTTTTGTTCTTGTTCATTTACATTAAAAAATGCTGAAATCATGAACCAGAGATTTGTCCAGAGCGATGTTTAGTTTTCTGGTGATGGTTGTGTGCAGCGCTGAAGATCCAGTGCAGCTCGAGTGTGTTTTACCTGCTGGAGGAGATCGGTGGATATGTGCTCACCTGCAGAGGAGTCTTACAGGTCAAGGTGAGACGCAGCTCACTGACGAACACAGCTCCCTGCATCAGAAACACCAGTTCATCAGCAGTTTTAAGCAGTGTTTGAATTGTGTCAAAGCCCCCCCCCCCCCCATGCCTCTTTCAAAAATAAATAATAAACAAACTATATATTTCTCCACAAAAATCAATGTAATAGCAAACTCAGCATGTTTATTTTAATCTCTCCTCATAGTTTTATTTTGGGTTTGTTTAAATTAAACATGATACTTTTTTTTTTTGTCTTGTCCTCGTTATTGCACAGAAATCCTAATAGTGAGTGTTCATCGGTTCTAAGACAAAAGCTGATTCTATATCAGTTAATTTGGTGCAGCAAACAATCTTTAAGCAAAGAAGTAGTAAATATCTATCCACAGGCAGAGTGTGAAGGCTAAACGTAGGCTGTGTTAATGTAATGCATAAACCAGAGATGTTCACAAGTCTTTAACCTGGAGTCTGAGTCGAGTCTCAAGACATTTAATGGCTTGCTAAAAAAATCCCATTCAGATTCCTCATGTACTGAAATCTTACGAAGCTGTTTTATCGGCTATAGACAAAATATATGATCTGTGATCTGCTTTGTAAAGAAAAGAGGTGTTAAGATGTAAGGTTAATGTACATCCAGCCTGTTACTTATATGTTTTAATACATTACCATGCTCAAAACTGTTTTTCTGTAATCAGATTCTATAATAAGAGTCTGATCTACCATGACACATAAGGAAATATGTGACACAGATATTACAAAACCATACAAATAAAGCATCTCTTTATGATATCAGTCAGGGCTATTCATTTAAAGTTTTCTTTAAATGTTTTCTTCCAAGCAAAGGTCCGGACAAAACAAACAAACAAACAAACAAACCTATTTACATGTATTGTATTTTTACATTTAGATACATGCAAGGCCATGTGACAGAAAAAAATAATACGGTTTCTGTTCAGGGTTTTCCTCCTGAAATCTATACTATTTTAATATTTTACTTCAAAACATTATTTAGCCTACTAAAAACAATGTAGCTACAATAATCAAAACGTTCTCATCTTGAACAGAAAAGAAAGAGTTCCATCCTAGCCATCTAACAACAATTTACCCAATTATAATTACTTTTTTTATGTTCTTACCCTACAGATTATTAATGCTAAATGTAGATCAGAAACATCATGTCACATCTGGTTTGAACAGACTAAGAGTCATATAGATAGATAAATAGATAGTAAGAAACATAACTATATTTGCAGCATTGTTTTTTTTCTGCTGTGTTTTAGTGAAAGTAATCTATCATTTTGTTGCTCACCGTTAAATCTAAATAAATGTTGTGTCTTTTGAGGGTCTTAAAGTATTTGCAAAGTCTTGTTCCCTCACTATAAACGAGGTATTTTTTTGTTTTTTTTAGAAATTTGTATGTGTCTCTTCCCAGTCGAAACGGCCCTGAATGCTGAATGTTTTGAGGGTTAATCATGCTAAAGCTTTGCTAAAATAACCCAGTGATCTTGTGATCAGCGTTGCGTGAGTGTCTGGACTGTGTTCTGTTGTGTTTCTCAGGGTAAAGGTGATATGGTGACGCACTGGCTGGAAGGCAAGCGTTCCTCGGCTCCTGCTAAAGACGCGAGGAAAGCCGTGCCGCTGCAGGAGAGCGAGAGAGTCCCCGAGACACTCGCTGACGATTACTCCAGTATCCCAGGAGTCCTCAGCAGCTCCGACAGCGCTGACCTGCTGTGTGACCCCTGACCCCTGGAGAGCCACAGCAAAACTGCTTTAGTGTACCTGTTGTTTCTTTAAGATGGTGAAATATACTGGCTTTAATTGTAAGAGTATCTTTAGCTGTACTTCTGTATTTTCTCAGTGTTTGTAGCAACAGAACAACAGCAACAGAGCCGAAATACTAAAGCACTGATTATATAGATTTATGAGTAATAAATAAAAACAAATGCATTTAATGATGCTGATATGCCACTTATTTATGTTTGTTTATTTTATTTATGAAACTAAGTTATTTCAAAGAAATTAGTGATTTTATTCATCAAGGATGCATTACATTAATTAAAAAGTGTCAGTGAAGACATTTATGTGACAAAAGATTTCTATTTCAAATAAATGCTGTTCTTTTGAACTTTCTATTCATCTGTGAATCCTGAAAAATAAAATATATCACAGTTTCCA
>JAFVLL020015558.1:0-16081 GCA_021397915.2 Tor tambroides
GCCAGGCAGGCCGTTGTGAGGATTTCCTTAACATTACTCTGCCAGTTGGACGCTTCAAGTTTACTGAGCCAGCGGTCCATGCTGTGCGACTGATCGTTGCACGCCTCCACCAGCTTTATCAGACTCTCCTGCAGAACATTAGACCTGTGGGAGAACATCTGTCAGATTATAGTCTCAGTTACAGGACTCATTTATGCAGCTGTGTTCGTTTGCTTGCATATGGTATGCTTTGGCTCCAAATGAGCATTTTAGCTGCAACTGACGTGTTTTCCAGGCTTAAACAAGTTTAAGCCCCCTAATAAACGTACAGTGGGTACTAGTCTCAGTTGGTACAAAGTGCACACAGTCCATTCACTGACCGCCTGATGTATACTGATCACAAAATTGAAAAGAAAGTGATTTGATTCACTGACTTAAGCAACTTTATCAGTTTGCCTGTAAACCAAGCTGAGCACTTAAGAAATAGTCACTGGATTTGCCAAACGTTTGTCAAAATCACGATGAAACCAGAGGGAAGTCATGGTTTTGATTAAACAATACAAGATCTAAATAAATAAATAAATATTTTTTTAATTAAACACACATATGAACCATTCACAATAAGATCAATAACATGCATTAAAAAAATAGCTGTAAAAATGAAATATTGAATTCGTTTCATGCCCACTTAAAAAAAAATCTAAATTTAAAATAAAAAAATTAAATAAAAAAAATTTTATTAAAATTTTTAATAAAATAAAATGTAATAATTTAAATTTTAAATCAAATTCACTTATGTTCTCTACATTTCAATGCAAAGAAGTTACAACTAAATGATATCACAGGAATAAATAAAATTTTAAAATATATATTTAAATAGAAAACAGTTATTTTAAATTGTAATACTGTATTTGTACTATACGGTATACTGTACTGTGTTTTTACTGTATTCTTAATCAAATAAGTGCAGCATTACAATTTTGTGCTGTTTAAATTTAATACTTCTGATTCCAGTTTTTATTTTTATGTTTATTTAGACAAACTAGTATCAAATTCTATGTTTTTTTTATTTATTGTTATGTCTGGCCATAAGATGAAAATCAGAGTCAGAATATTAATATTATCCATCTCTACTTATGCAGTTAGTCTGGCTGTGTGAGAATAATTGGATACACACCTCTCAATGGCTTTATGGATCCTCCGCCACTGAGGGTAGTTGGCTTCCTGTTCAAATCCTCCTCCGCGAGCTTTAGCCTGCTGCGCCACAGCTATAGTCCGCGTGTCGATGATGTAACCTCGCTTCCCGGCGCAAAGCGTTGCATTGATCAGTTTCTCGTCCTCTTTGCAGCGGCGTCCATTGGTTCCTGTTAGCGGCTGTGCTGCTCGCATCATCACCTGTGGACATTGTGATCAGAGTCTGTATTAAACAGGTCAACATTTGGAAACAAAATTTCCAAAGTGCACTTCTTCTAACCATGCCGTTTTTCTTGTGGTAGTAACTGAGCACAGGGAAACGGCCTCCGTGGCGGAAGGAAGCAGCTTTGCAGAGACTTTCATCATCGATGTCTTTGGGCACAGTCAGTAGGGACGGGTACGAGGGGCACACACTGAAGTCTTTATTTACCTCACTCAGTCTCCATTCATCTGTCTGAGAGAGGACAACAGAACTCAGTGTCACCTTTATTTAATTAGACCCTTTATTTTTAAATGACAAAAACAAAAATCACAAGCAAATATGTTTCTGCTTCAATGTATTTTAAGTAAGTCTAAACCAAAAGAGGCTTAAAATAAATTGATATGCTGTACACTACCACTCAAAAGTTGGGGTTTGTAATTTTTTAAAGAAATTAATCATTTTATTTAGCAAGCAAACGTGGCAGTAAAGACATTTATAATGTTAGAAAAATAATAATTCAAATAAATTATGTTTAGAGCACTTAAAGTTTCCACAAAATATTACTATTATATTAACTGTTTTCAACACTGATAATAATAATAAATGCTCCTTTAGCCCTAAAACAGCACATTAGAATGATTTCCGAAAGATCACGTGACACTTAAGACTGGACTAAATTTTAGCTTTGCCATCACAGGACTAAATGACATTTATTGACAGTTATTTGAAACTGTAATTGTATTTCAGAATATTATTAAGTTGTTATTGTATTTTAATCAAATAAACACAGCTTTGGTGTATAAATAATATTTTAAAAACCTTACTGACCCCAAACTTTTGAACGGTAGTTTATGAAATACTAACTGTATTTGTATTAAATTGGATATCAGAGCATGCAGTCACGAATGTGTGCTCTTTGGCTTCCCATAGAGAATCATCTGAAAAAATGAGCAATGATAGACTGAGAAACTGTATTACAGTGTCAAGGCTTCCAGGGATAAAACAATACCATAGACTCCAGATCTTTGAAAGCCTCCTCTGGTACAAACAACTGCCATCCATCCTCAATGACCTCAAACAAAGGACGGTAGAAGAACGGATACATCAGGGACACAGAGTCCAGCGTGGAGAGAGCCTGAGAAATGAACAATCAGAATCTGAATACTAACAACAAAAACTGATTAGTAGAAACTAGGGTTATTATTTCATTATTATTGCGCTTTATGAGAGTGAGTACTAATGCAGTTTTACTTCAATTGAGCTGGCAATATTAAGACACTCCTCCATGCCAGGTATGTCCAGCTGAATCACCCGCAGGTCCTTACACTTTACAATAATAGTTCCCAGTGATCCGACAAACCTGTGCACATTAGGTCAGTAAGATGTTTTTGATAGAAGTCTCTCATGCTCACCAAGGCTGCATTTATTTGATCAAAAATGTAGTAAAACCACTAATATTGTGATATAGCATTACATTTTAAAATAACTGTTTTCTATACAGTTTTAAAATGTAGAAATTATTACTGTGATGTCAAAGCTGAATTTTCAGCAGACATTACGCCAGTCTTTAGTGCTACATGATTCCTCAGAAATCATTGTAATATGAGAATTCTTATTATTATCAGTATTGAAAACAGCTGTGCTGCTTAATTTTTTTGTGAAAACAGTGATATTTTTTCAGGATTATTGACGAATATAAAGTTCAAAAACATAATTTATTTGAATCATATCTTTTGTAACATTATAAATGTATTTACTGTCATGTTTGATCAATTACATTCATCCTTGATTAATAAAAATATATATGTGACCCTGGACCACAAAATCAGTCATAAGTCGCACAGGGATATTTGTAGCAATAGCTAACAATACATAGTGTGGGTCAAAATTATAATTTTTTTCTTTTATGACAAAAAAATCATTAGGATATAAAGTAAAGATCATGTTCCATGAAGGTATTTTGTAAATTTCCTATTGTAGATATATCAAAACTTAATTTTTGATTAGTAATATGTGTCATTTGGACAACTATAAAGGCGATTTTCTCAATATTTTGATTCGCCAAATATTATCCTATCCTAACAAAACATACATCAATAGAAAGCTTATTTATTCAGAAAAAAATTGACCCTTATGACTGGTTTTGTGGTTCAGGGTCACATATATTTTTATTTTACTGACCCTAAACTTATGAACAGTTGTGAAAATTACAAAAATGTTATTTAAAAATAATATGCCATTTTTACTAGGTGTCTCAGACTTCCCTCTCTGTATATCACCAGTACCTTTTCTCAGTAGAGTCAATGTTAGCATGAAGCAGCCAGAGCTCTTCAGTGTTGTCCTGGCGAGAAGACAAGATGAGGTGATGTCCTGTCAGACACAGAGTTCCCTCCACAGTGGGCATGAAGGGTCGGTGGAGGACCACCCCATCCACACGAGGGGTTTTGATCAGCTCAGCAAACTCCATGATGTTTTGTGAGGTACAAGAAACCTGCGAGAGTCAATGGGAGAGGAAACACTGATGAATACTGTAAGGCAAACTACGTCTTGGTCTCATTATATTAGGTTTCTTATTATTCTGTTATTTGCATTCATCTGACAACTTAACCTATATAATAGTATGATAATAATAAAAGCAATGGTGATACACTGTAGATAAGAGGTTTGTTATTAATATGTTGCAGCGGTGGATTTCTCGTCTGGCGCAGGTTGCAAAACAAGACGCAAGCAATGAGACAGCAGTAAGAAAAATACCACATTCGTCTATTTTACTCGAAGGCGCATAATTAAACCAGACACGTGTATTTACAAACAGTTATTCTAGCATATTCAAGGTATCTGTCCAATTTCTCTCGGCTCGCTGTGTCATCAGACTGAAATATGACAACAACAAACGGGATTTGCAGCTTTGTGTCGCATCAACATGAAGACGCTCGGACTAAAACTAATCAAATGCACTCGACAGAGAACCGCAGGTGAAATGTTACTTGTCAAGAACAAAATATGCATTTTAAACATGTACTTAGAGGAGATGACAACGGTAACAACAGCATTTCTCTCACCTGACACCTCCACTTCCCTGTTTCCACTCCTTTGTTGGATTTAACAACCGACCTCAAGCTAATTTGAATCAATATCGCCACCTACTGGTTTGGGAGAGTGAGGAGTCCTGAGGACATTAAAGGAGAGTGTTGAATATTCTCACTCATCCTCTTCTCAATAAAAAAAAAATAAAATAAAAAATTGCAATATTATTTAGTAATTAGGGTAATTAATTATTATCTACTGTATGTAAGTAATATAAAATATAGGTTACACTTTATTTTAAGGTGTCCTTGTTACAGTGTAATAATACATTAAAGTACTGAGAAATATAAATTAACTACATATACTTACTATACGGTTACGGTTAGGATTAGGGTTTGGCTTCAGGTTACTTGCATGTAATTATGCATTTTATTTTTTGTTATTATAATAGTAACAAGTGTAAAGACACCTTAAAATAAAGTGTTACCAAATACAATACATAAAAATAATTTAGTGTTCTCTACAGGTTTATAAAGTATATGATCATAAAACTTTCATGAGGAACAGCATGGTTATATTAGCCAACTAGACCAACATACTAGTCCAACTTGCAATTGTGGAAGTAGGATTGAGGGGTTAACAACACCAAATACAACACAAAAATACAAACAATGTTATACACAAGAGATGTAGAACATGTTTGTAATGTCATGTAGTGTCAAAAATGGATTTACTGGATTGAATGGAACTCATAATATTATTTTTTGCTTGCAAATATATTAGTTTTGCAACTGAAAAAAAAAACATAAATCTAAAATTATTTTTACTCGGCACATTTTTAACTTGATAGTATGATTTATATCAGACTATGGAATATTTGGTAAATAAACCAAATTTAAAATGTTTGATAAGGAAAAATGTATGTAATTTACACAATCAGGACTGTTTATTTTCACTAGTTGAACTGTGGACTGTGCACTTGTGGAACTGAACAAACAGATCTGGAACGTATTCCAGGGAATAGACAACGCTTGCTTCTTAATGCTATCCATTAAACCTGACTTAAGAACACTGCTGACATGACCATTTTTGGCAATTAGTATAAAAAAAATTATTAATTTCATGGCAAAGCAATTTAACGGATCTGAGTCTTGTATCCTGAAATGATCTAATGCAGTAAAGTCTAAAATAAAATCAAATTAAAAATGTGGCTTAATGTTTTCAAGCTGTACTATTATTTCACAATAGTTTTATGGGGGAAATAAATTAATTAAATAATTAATTATTACATTTTTTTTCTCATGATCCTATTTATACTGTTTTTATTTCTGTGATAGTCTTGGTTCTTGTACTGCGTTATAACATTTCAAGAACCTAAGATAGTGTTATATATTGAAAATAATGCAAAGATTAAATTGCATGTGAAAGATTTTTGCAGTCTTTAATTTATATATCTGATATAGAATGCAGTATTTAGTGTTGACTTATATAAAGATCATTTTTCAGTGAAGTGTGTGTGTGCGTGCACGCGCATATGTGTACACCTGTATGAATTCACAACACGGCTCCTGCTGTAGTCTTAGCAGAATCCTGCTGGGAGCAGAGTGGCCTCCTGTTGAGGAGGAAGATAAGTGTCTGTCGTCTCTTGAGCGCTGTGAGCGATTACAGTCACTGCATTATTTAGCTTGAGTTACATGTGTGCCATGAACCCCACACTCCCCCAAAAAATATGCGGCTCCATTTGCTCTCATTAAAAATGCATGCCGTTTTGTGGGAAAAAACACACTCCCCTGACTGAGAGCTGATATTTTTGCATATGTAACTTGAGCGGCGTGTATGAAGCCAGGCACTCATAAGCGTACATTTTCATCTCACGTTATTGCATATCAGTCCTCAACATAGCTACATGGCAGAGCATTGGTTTTAAAAATATCTGTGAAGATCTGTTTTTGTCATATGGCATATGATATGGCATATGAACTATCTGTTAGTTAATATCACAGTGTGACTCCAATTAAAATGACAAAGGACTTAAAGTAATATATCACCCAAAAATGAAAATGAATTTGTCTGGTCTCTCAGGCTATCCAAGATGTAGATGAGTTTGTTTCTTCATCAGAACAGATCTGGAATAATTAAGCATTACATCACTCACCCAAGGGTCCTCTGCAGTGAATGGGTGCCGTCAGAATGGGAGTCCAAACAGCTGATAAAAACACATGATCCACAAGTAATCCACACCACTCTAGTCCAGTCCATCAATTAATGTCTTGTGAAGTGAAACACTGTAAGAAAGCAATTCATCATAAAGGCATATTAACACCATTGCTTTTGGCTAAAATACAAGTCCTCTATCCATAATATTGCTTTCTCTAATGGAAAAAGTCATCTTGTCTCAATCAGGAGAGAAATGTATACAGACCAAGCCCTGTTTACAGTTCCAAAACAGTTCTAAACAAATATGTCTGTGGATTTTGATGTGAGAGGACAACAGGAGATGGACAAGGAAGCAGTATTATGGATTATGAAATGATTTGTTTCTTACCAACAAGCAGCTTTTCATTTCCAAGACATTAACTGATGAATTGGACTCATGAGGATTACTTGTGGATTAATGTGATGTTTTCCTCTGCTGTTTGAACTCTCATTCTGACGGCACCCATTCACTGCAGAGGATTCATTGGTGAGCAAGTGATGTAATGCTAAATTTCTCCAAATCTGTTCCTTTGAAAGAACAAACTCATCTACATCTAGGATGGGCCTGAGGGTCAATACAAGTTCAGCAAATTTTTAATTTTTCTTTAACATGAAATAAAATAAAATAAAATGGCATTTTATTTAAAAAGTCTCTCATAATCCTGATGATATGGGATGTTCCTCTTTATGTGATATCTTGGTTCCAATATTACTATACTGAATTGCAAGCATAGAATATCAGTCCTTAACATGGATGCACAAAGGTTTTAAAATGATCTGTGAAGACCTGTTTTTTTTCATATGGCATTATATGGAATAATTGTCTGTTTGTTATCATTGTGCCTGACACCAATTACACACGCACAACACTGAATCTCAGACTGTTTCTCTTTGCTTCAGGCCACTTTGATAGTAGTTTTTTTTTTCTTACATTATTAGCCGAGAAGCGCTAGTTATTCCAGCTTATGCTGCTCATCAAACATTTCTGTGAAGTTTCCTCGGCTCTGAACCCCAGAAGAGACTCTGACAGTTGTGTGTTAATTTGAAGAACTTCATACCAGACCTGCAGCACTGTGCAAATTCAAAGTCACTGCATTTATGAATGATTTCCAAACATTTCCTTAGGTACAGGAACCATTTATGAATGCCAGATGAGGCACCAGTGCACACACTCTCTGAACATCTTACTTTCATGTAATTCATATCAAATGACCGTTGCAATTGAAACCAAATGGGAAGGGTTGGCAGAGAAATGTCATTCTCTCATACATCTTTTCATTAATTATCAAGGACTGCTGTAATAAAAATGATGATTATTGTAATGCCTGTGCCTTATGTTACGACCTAAGCCTATTGGCAACCAGTGGGACTGTAGTGTGAGATCATCTTATTAATATAACAGTGGCACTGTCTTAATCTTGGTAATGCTTCCCTGGCACTTCCACAGGTGTTGAGGATTTACGATGGCTTGTGGGAGGGTGAGACAGAGTCATAGGGGTGGCATTGGATGCCAGTACTGTATTGTGGACTGCTTTGCTGGCAGACAAAGCACACTTTGTTTTGTAATCAGAGCTCAAGTGCTATGTGGTAAGTTTTTTCTTAGGATAACAGCAATGCTTTTGGCAAGGATCAACGTTTTCTTTCTCTATTGCTTGCTCTTTTTTTTATTATTGATACCTGGAGGAAACCTGAGTCAAGGCACTGAGAAAAAGATCAGAGTGCAGATTGGATGCTGATGCCATGGGTTTTCAAAGAATAAAGGCTGAATTTAGGAGTGTAATAAATGGTGTGTATCCCATGTGGATGTGGGCTGTTGGGGAATACAGTTTGAGCCAGTAGGGAGATCAATGTACAGAAAAAAACAGGTTGCAATTGAGAAAGAATTTATTGTAAAGAATGCAATTCGTGAAAAAAAAATCCAAAATTCCTGCTGAAAAAAAAAAGAAAAAACATCTTAAACTAGCTTAAACTGGTTTGCTGGTCTTAAAATGTGGTCAGGTCTGTAGTGTGGAGAGGTTTTGGGGACCAGCTTAAGATCAGTAGACTTTTTTATTAAACAGCAGATTTGACCTAATTGAAATTAAATTATATAAATAATTTAAAACACTGAAATGTTCTCAGCAGGTATCTGCAAAATCGATTTTATTTTAACATTAAAATGTAAAAATAATATTTTGTAAATTGCAGAGACAGAACATGAAAAAATTGACGTCATTAATCAGAAATATTTGAATGCTGAATCCCAAGATAGATTCAAGTATTTTAAACAGCAGAATAATACAACAGAACGACAAACAAAATCAATCCATCCCTTCACAACACACTCACAAAGGAATAAGGAAGAGTCAGCTGGGTACAAATAGTCCGGCCGCGCGCTTCATGGACAGCACAGGCGCGTTCCCATAAGGACTGTTTTCTTGTCACAACAATATTTTCCGCTCCTCATTTTACAGATGTACTCTACCTTTATTGCTACTTCCATCCAGGGAGAGGCTGTTAAGTTTACAAATGTACTGCGCTTTCCTACTTTTCACAGAAGAGAGTTGTTTGTCACAAACAGGACAGCACAGATGCGCACCTGACCGCAAACACGTCGCTCTTGACGCTTCCATCTATTTGCTCTCTCATTTCGTGAGTGGATCTTGTTGAAATCTCATTTAAATGTGTTTATTGCAGTATACTGGTCATCTTGATGTTATGATGACACAGCGGAGAGGAGGAGAGGAGGAGAACGTGAACGGCATCCTGCGTGTGTAGGCTACGCGAAAGTGTTGTTTCACCAGCAAATTTCCACGTAAACAGCATGATTTCTGATGTCCGAAAGGGTTAAGAGCGCGAGCGGCGTGCTCACTACAGCATTACATCACTCAGCGGTCCCGAGGTGCGAACCGAGCACTAGGTGGCATCCTAGATGAGTACGGATCCGCGTCTCTCTTCAGTCGAGACATCCAGTCGGCGGCGGCGGGTGTCTCAGGGAATTAGTCCCGCGCTCGCTCTCAAACACAATGCGCAGGTGACAAGAACCGGCTTCCAGGAGTTCGTCTCTGACCCGTGCCGGCTCGAGGACTAGATCAGCGCTGACTTCGCCGTCCGGAGGGCCGCAGGAGGATGCTCTGCCTCTCTGGCGTCATCGTCACCCCACAACTCCATGGCTACCTCATTAGGGGTACTCTGGAGAAACAGGTGTCGGGGAAGTGACGTCACGAGCCTCGGAAACCGGAGGTGTGCGCTTCGGAGAGCAAGATGGCAGCGAAATCCGACGGTCGGGGGGTCGTCACCGGTTTCGCCCAGCTGCACAACCTGGACGAGACGGTGGGGAGCTGCGAGGACGACCCGCGGCAGGGCAGCTCCTTCCACATCTGCCACTGCTGCAACACCTCGTCGTGCTACTGGGGCTGCCGGAGCGGCTGTCTGCATTACCTCCTGGGCAAGGGGAGAGACGTCAGGCGGCCACCTCGCGAAGAGCGCCTGTGGTTGGACTGCCTGTGGATCGTCCTCGCGCTCCTCGTCTTCTTCTGGGACGTGGGCACCGACTTGTGGCTCGCGCTCGACTACTACGTCAAGCAGGACTACCTCTGGTTCGGACTAACACTGTTCTTCGTGCTGGTGCCGTCGGTGCTGGTCCAGATCCTGAGCTTCAGGTGGTTCGTGCAGGATTACACGGGGGGCGGCTTGGGCTCCGTGGAGGGTCTCAGCAGCAGCCGGGGCCCAGGGGTGCGCGGCGGTGCCAGATGCTGTCGCGTGTCCGTGTGGATCTGGCAGACGCTCATACACATCCTGCAGATGGGTCAAGTGTGGAGGTAAGCGTCCCGTAGCCCGTCACCCGGTGTAAACCGTGCAGACTAGAGCAGAGCGGATGCGAGTCTCGCTCTAAGCGTGCGCGTTTCTCTCAATGAACATCGTGAGCTCTGTGGCATCAGTGTGCGCTGAAAGTACAGTGCGTTACTGAGGTGAGTCTCACAGTGCATCTGAGGATTCATTCTGCTCAACTCTCTGAGACCGCTGGCGAGACGGGTATCGGGTTTCTCGGGCTCCCCGTGCGTCCCTCAGAAACAACATCCCTCCTTCCTACGCTCGATATCATCGACACAATTTGCGTTCTTTGATCCTTCGCGCTTTATCAGCATAGGTGCAGTGCGTTTTAACGCCAGTCAGTACAGTGTGTGCTCTCTCAAGTGAGGAATAGTTCTGAGGCGTGCGGGGAATATCGTCCGTGACATATTGTACTTAATGTCTGATCCACTAGAAATGATGCGACAGTTTTTTTTTCTCTTCCCTGCAGCAGACAGACGCAGTGGCCGCATTCACGTTTGTGTGGAGGCGTTCAGTTTAGCCGGACGATTTAACTTGATTTTGATGCCATTTATTATTCATGTCTGCTTGTTTTCGTGTTTTCTCCTCTTTACACGATGTGATTATTGCTTAAAGATGAGGCTCTCTGTCATCAGTGGCTCACAGTTGTCATGATGTCATCGCTTTAAAGGTGCTACAGCAGCTCACGCGAGCGCGCGCTCTCTCTCTCTTTTACGTGTATGTACAAAAGAAATTCCTTCTCATCTTTCGTATAGTCACGATACGACCGTCTGGATGTATTTTCCAAGATAAATGTAGTTAAGTCTTTCTTAAAAGCCGAATGAAAGTTAGGCTAAATAATACTCTGCATCGACTGTAAGATATATTTATTACAAGTAGGCTACGAAGGTCTAGAACTGACCCCGTAGAAATCTGACGCTGATTTTCTGCCGTTGCTATGCAACCAGATACTAGTTAAAAGCTTTTCTTCTCACGCGTCCGTTTAGAATATTCAGAATAGTAGAATATTAAGGCGAACAAATTCCCGAGTGACTGACTTTGCTAAGATTTTGAAGTGTGCAACCGGTGGACCCTGAACTATCCCATAATGCCACAGGAGCAAGTGTCAGATTCATAAAGTTTAAAAATAAAAAAGGCATAGAACTGTGAGCTGCGCAGCTCTTTTTTTTTGAGTGTTAACGGTACCAAGATATCGTTCATTGCGATTAACGTGTACTTTTTGCTTTATCATAGGTCAAAGTATGTATGAAAGCAATTACACACCAATTCAAATGTCAAGAATTAAGATCTTCATTAAATTCAGTACAAATATTTGTATACAGCTAAAGTGTAAAAGGCAATGTTTAGCTATAGCTACCTGGATGAAAGGCTTTTGCTGTATTTTGGCTTTTTAAATCTTTTGGCTCTTTAAAGATGTGACTCAAGCACTCCTGGTAACACAAAACAGTTAGGCCTACTGCTTCATTGTGCAATGAATGCAAAACCCAAATATAATGGAAAGGCAGTTTTGAGGTAGAATGCTCAGTGGTGTATCATCTTAAAAAAAGAGCAGCCTAGCTTTAAAGTGCTGTGGAAATGGGTTAGAAGTTAACATCAAAGAAGTCTCTTTTGGCTCCTTTTATGACTGTGAATAAGGTACTCGTATTTAGATTTATACTTAGACATACATTGAACTACTATTGTACATGTGTGCATTTTCATATTTTAATGCTCATATTATTGCATCCGCCAGTTCTTATTGCTTTCTACCCAGAAACTTCTGAGGCCACCCTGACTTCACCTCTCAAACTGAAAGTCACACCAAACATTAGCAAACAACTTTCTTCATAAAAACAATAAATCTATAGTGGAATTACACAAATCTGTCTTTGCAGCAGCTCCTGCCTGCTGGACAGATCCTTTTGCCAAAAACTTTAGAAATTGTGCATTTTAAGAGTGCATGAGACATTTCTCAATTGGATGTTTATTTATTCATGCTTGGCACGAGAGCCCGATGATGTCTTTGTTGGCTTCGGTAAATAGTCTGATGCGGCAGCTCTGCTGCCAAGACCTCGAGCCTTTCCCAATCGTCTTGACTTGAGAGTCAGTCAGTGCAAGCGTCTTGAAAGATAAATGGCAAATAATGGTCAATTAAGCAGCCTAGGGCACTGGTTGTGTGCTTTGTTTAGCTCTTGGCATAAAAATTGCTGTTTAGTTAGGGCAACTTTGTGAAAACGAGAACAGCTCAGAATTCTTACTCCCAGCCATGTATCACCGTTTAATTTGTAAAATTAAAAATTACTGTAATTTTTTTTTTTTTTGAAGGTTCTTGAAATAAATATCACAATGTACATAAAAGCACAACTATTTTCAACGCTGATAATAATAAGAAATGTTTCCTAAGCGGCAAATCGGCATATTAGAATGATTGCTGAAGGATCATGTGACACTGAAGACTGGAGTAAAGATGCTGAAAATTCAGCTTTGCCATCACAGGAATACATTACGTTTGAAAATATATTAAAATATAAAAGAGTTCTTTAAAGTGTTATAATATTTCACAGTATTACTGCTTTCTTTTATCAAATAAATGCAGCCTTGGTGAGCATTAGAGACTTGTTTTAAAAACATACCAAAATCTTACTGACCCCAAACTTTTAAACAGTGGTACATATGTGACCCTGGTCCACAAAACCAGTCATAAGGGTCAATTTTTTGAAATTGAGATTTAAACATCATCTGCTGAATAAATAATCTTTCCATTGATGTATGGTTTGTTAGGATCGGACAATATTTGGCCGAGATACAACTATTTGAAAATCTGGAATCTGAGCGTGCAAAAAAATCAAAATATTGAGAAAATAAGAAGTTCTTAGCAATGCATATTACTAATCAAAAATGAAGTTTTGATATATTTACAGCAGGAAATTCACAAAATATCTTCATGGAACATGATCTTTACTTAATGTCCTAATGATTTTTGGCATAAAAGAAAATCAATAATTTTGACCCATACAATGTGTTTTTGGCTATTGCTACAAATATACCGCAGCGACTTAAGACTGGTTTTGTGGTCCAGGGTCACATATAGGGTTTTTTGATTTGATTTTGGAGCTTGTTTGTAGTCTTTAATGATAGATTAAATTAATAAAGATAAAAAATAACAAAGATAAAAAATAACATATTTCTGGTTTGGTGTTGATGACGATCTATTTGAGCTTTACAAAAATGCCTGGGAAATACTGTAATCCACTCCTTCCCTTCTGTTTTAAGGCACTTCCTCTGTCTTATTTCTTTATGGTGCTGTCTGTGTAAAATCATTGCTTTGCTGCTCTGTCCTCCCCATCCACTAGTTAAAGTCATAATACGCACTTTCCTTTTCTCTCCCTCGCTGCCTGTTTTCCCTTTTACATAAATCTCCACTTGACCTCCATTTCTGTCAAGGAAACTGGAGCATCTGTTGGCCTTCCCATTATTGGAGACTTTTCCCCCCTATGTGTGACGTTTAGAGCAGCCCTCCCTCCATACTCCATCACCTCTAGGACGCTCACCGTCCCCATTCTCTCCTGTTTGCCCTCTCAGTGTCACACCTCTCACAGGGGCTCAGGTAGGATATATAGTCAGCTACTATATATAGTGGATGTTCGAGAGTGTTACGTAGTGTTTGTTTGAGACTGAGTGCTTGGAATGGCAGTTTAAATTGGGTTTAAAGTGCGCCGACAACTTGTGTCTTAAGGAAATATCACGCAGTAAATGACTAGTTTCACTGAAGAGAAAGCTATTCGTTAAAACACAAGGGTCAAAGACATGACACTCATTTTTGTGTCTGCTTTTTAAATGAATAAAAAATACATTTAAAGTGCAATCCATGGATAGTCTGAATACACCTCTTCTGTAATGAGCGAGGTTTTATTTTCTGAATTAAAATTCATTTTAATACTTTTTAAGGTCCATAAACTCAAAAATTCCAGGGTGTTACCACTGTCCTGATATCATAGCCAAGAAAAAAAGCTTAATTAAAAAAATTAAATTACTGAGAAGTCATATGGTCCCAAACAGACATACATTTTAGTATATACTTAAAAAGAGGACATATTATGGAAATAATACAAGAATATACTTAAGTTCAAACTAAATGTAATATTTTTGGACACTTAACTGAATGTTATTCACAATTAAATGAAAAGGTATTATAATTTTTTTATTAGGTTTATTATTATTTTTATTTATAATATAAGGTATTATAAGTTTATATTAAATGCAATTAGTTGAACAAGAGTGTTTTTTGCTTTCAATTATTTATGTAATTTTATAATTACTACTTTTTTTTAAATGTAATATGTCTTATATATGTAAGAAAATATATACACCTTTTTATATATATTATTTTATATATTTTATATAAATATAATTATATTTAGTGATATTTAGAGGAATATTTCACGATAATTTTAGAAAATACTTTTTTATCTTGAAAAGTGTATTAAACGTTGTTCAAATGCCAAACGGTTAAACCATGACATTTTTATTCAATTATAACTATTTTTGAAAATGCTTTAAAAGTTTTTTTTTTTTTTAAAAACCATAAGAAAACAACACAAATCCAAGGAGTA
This sequence comes from Tor tambroides, assembly GCA_021397915.2. Lineage (NCBI taxonomy): Eukaryota > Metazoa > Chordata > Actinopteri > Cypriniformes > Cyprinidae > Tor > Tor tambroides. The sequence goes on from JAFVLL020015558.1 coordinate 15,004, forward strand.
GATTTCTAATACTTGAATTAAACTGGATTTCAAAGTGTTTTTTCCTCTACTTTTTCATGGACAAGCATTCAGTCATTGACCCACTAACACTCAAACAGATACAAATAACCTGGTTTCTAGTGCTGGGTAGTAAAAAGAGGTGCCTAGTCTTTATAAGCACCTCTTAAGATGCCACTTTCTTGTTCAACTGCCTCCTCAAGAGCTTTGTACGAGTAAACAGCCTTACAGTTTAGCGAGTACTGAAGACCCAGCAGCGAGTGGGCTAATCAATGTGTTACACTGCTGACATGTCCTCAGATGTGCTTACAGTAAACACTACTCGGCTGTTATTCACAGCGACCTTGCAAGCACTGTAGAACACTCACAGTGAGAGTCTGGGCCTCCTCAAAGACCAGCCACACTCCATGAATTCATTTACACACATAAACACAGGCTCGCCAGAATATACGATCGTATCATAGAGATCTGTGGAGTTTGCATGCGTATGTGTGTAATATAGGTAAGCCAGTGAGTGTGATAAATTGTCACAGCTTGTGTGTTAAGGACATTGGGGTGGAGAGACTGACATGATGCACTCATGCTGGAATCAGTCCAGCTGACAAAAGTCAAATGCACAATGTAATGTTATGACTAATTGGTGAGTGTTTGCGCTTGTTAGCGTGTTGGTGTGAAGACCATACTGGGTAATTTATGTGTGTTTCTGTCATCTTGGCAGTAAATTGTAATGACTAATTTGTGAGTGTGTTTACAGATTGGACCACAGAGCGCTATGAATAATCTGAATGTGTTTGATCACACCAGCTGGGTTTACGATTATGATTATGTAGAATGGAGTATTTATTTGTGTGTGTGTTTTTAAATGTATACTACTGCTCCTCATGTTTATTAACCAGTGCTTTCTGTCTGTCTTGTGTTTAGTTTGTATAGGGCTGTGCTTGATATATCGATACGGTGATGTATCGTCATATACAACTTCGTGCTACTACAGGTGCATCTCAATAAATTAGAATGTCATGAAAAAGTTCATTTTTTCTTGTAAGTTATTTCAAAAAGTGAAACTTTCATATATTTTAGATTC
>JAFVLL020015559.1:0-10539 GCA_021397915.2 Tor tambroides
GGCCATACAAACTACTGAGTACTATTCTGAGTTGCTGCAATGAAATTTCAGCAAAATGGACTAGCCATTTTGGCTATGGACTAACTTTGATTTTGAATTCAGCCCTCTGTAGGTTGATAATTTTAATTTCCATCAAACGATGTGGCATCCTTTCATTCCTAACACATTACCCAGTCCATATCAGTATAGATATCCAGCATGATATTTTTCCCATTGAGATCTGATGTTTTCAAAGTGTTCCTTTTAATTTTTTTGAGCAGTATATATATATATATATATATATACACACACACACACACACACACAATTTTTAATTCCTAATAGAAAATGGTTATTAAAATTTGTGCATTTTAATGAGTTCAACTCATGTGAAAGATGCATTTTCCGATTTTAATTATAATCAAAATGCAAAAAATAAATATATGACACTACTACTTTGTTTTGGATGTCTTTCTTTATTCATTTCAATCTCAAGGTTTTTTTTAATTATTATTTATTCTATGTATTATTATTTATTTTTTAATAATAATATTATTATTATTTTTAATTATTATTTATTCTAGTTATGTAAATAAGTGAGCACAACGTAAAAACACTGAGATACTCTAGATTCATGCTAGAGTCAACTATTAAAATTAAGGTACATTTTAACCAAAAGACAGAACTGTGTTCTTAGGATAGAGATGGTGTTTATGCTGTAATTTCAAATAATTCAGTAATTACCATTTGTGCTACCTTTTTCCCCCCTTGACGTTCTTTCGGTTCTTTGCGTTGTATTGTTGCATGAAATAACTTTAGATAGTCTTTCGCAAATCATAAAGGGTATTTTCAAATCAGTGCTGGTTTACACTGACAACGTGCCTCTCTATTGAATTTGTGTTTTTAGCTGTATGCTTCTTCTTGGGCAATAATTGTGGAAATGTTCAACAGCTTTGTGTAGGTGTCTTCTCAGAAACTGACTTTTAAAAGTAAAATTACTCTGAGAAACATTTACTGGAATTAAAAGTGACAGCTCGCCCCTGTCTCCCTTACGTGCTTACGCACACTGACAGCAAAGCGGCGCGACGCGAACAGGTCATTTAGATGCGCCAGAGCGTCATTTGCTGCAACGCAATCCCAGCCATCCCAAACTCCCAGTATTCCCGGCGTCATGTACCGTTATTCCTCCATATCAGCCGTTTGACCTACTGAACGGAAGTTAAAGAGCTGCTGCTAATATTATGGACGGAATTCCAAAATGAACTGAAGTTAATTTATTTGAAAAGAAGCGCTGCGTGGTATGTGTTGCGTCTTTTATATACATTGCTTTGTGTTAAAATGGCTCATTCGTGGTGAATCGACAGTGTATTGTCAAGAGCTGTTGATGTCATGCATCAAATATGCACTGACATAATTTTCTTTAAGCAGTAGCCTCACTTTATTCTTTATTATTCTAAACTCACTCTATTATTCTAAAATTAGCCGGAAATAGGAATCCTATTGGAATTTCCATAACGAGGTGGATTTTATTGTTATTTTTTTTCAACGTGCATAAAACGAGACCTTTTAAAACGCATATTTCTCAGTAGATCTGTTATAATTGCTAATGGAAAAAATGCATTTTTATGACAAAAACATGAATGAAAAAATGTAAATCTTTTAGATTTTAGAATTTCTAAATCTTTCAAAATTTTAAAATCCGTAAAGTTCTCTGTATAATTTACTTTTATTGTCCAATAGCAAGACCGTATCCCAGTAGTAGGTATGATAAAGATTGCACAGTATCCAAACAGACTTTTAAAAAAAGTATAATTTATTTCTAAATAAATAAATAGATTAATTAATTAATTAATTAAAAATTATCTAGTGGGATTCTTTGAGGATTCCTTCATTCCTTCAGATTTTTGACAAGGTTTTAAACTGACTAAACATTTTTTTTTTGTACAAATTCTATTGAACATGTTGCTTTTATATTTTAAAAGCCCCTGCTGTATATCAGATGCATATCTAAAAGTACAAATATTCACATGTAGTCTCTACATTAATATGAGGTTATAAAACTGCATGCATAATTATTAGAATCAACGAAATTCTATTTAAATACATTTTCATTGATTCATTCATTCATTTGGAGTATATTAAATTCATTCATTTGGAGTAGCCTATAGCCAGATGTGTCAGCTTCCCAAAAGTATTTTGGGAATCATAAATAATTTGTTTGCATAAAGAGTTTTGAATCCTTATGTGATGTTTAATCTTTTTAAACATACTGTTTTTATGTACTGTTGAATCAGGAAGTGGAGGTATGCTTTTCTCTTCAGGTGCGCAGCGTTGGTGGACAAAGGCGTGGATGTAGCAATGGTGCTGGATCTGGGTGAGAACTGCATGGAGCAGGCTAATGGAGGAGGGCTCGCAAAGAATGTCTCAGAAATGTTAGAACCAGAGCCCAGCACAGAGAAACCCAAACCAGTCAGAGCCAGAACCAGCAGTATCACCCAAAGAGACAAATCAACTCACAATGGGCCTCACGCTCAGCCTTGTACCGCTTGGGATGGCTACTCCCAGGTTCAACGAAGACTCCAGAAGACAGAAGGTAGAAGTAAAGGAGAAACTGCGCAGCCAAGGGAACCTTCCAAACCGCCACCTTGTCGAAGGCCACTCAGTCTGGAAATAAAACCACAGCGAATTAGAGCAACGCTGCCAGTGCAGAAGGTGATACAGCCACCGTGGCGCAGTGGTGGCCCTTCTCCACCCATGCGAAGCCTGACAAGCCTTAGTTTGGGGCCAGGAAACTGGCTTCGCCGGAGTGAGAGCACATGCACAATGAACTCCACGACGCCCACACGTGCTGGCAGGGGTCAAATGAGACCTGCAACCTCCTTGCCACATATTGCCAGGGGTATCACACCACTTCCTTCGCCGTCAACACCTCGTGGGCCATGCCTGCTCGTGGCTCTTCGTCCCATAAACCTGGAACAGGAGCGTCAGACCTTTTTTCAGTCTAACTATCAGTATGAGCCCCAGTTTGAGTATGCCTCCCCAGAGCCCATCAGTGTTTTGGAGAAGTACAGAGAGGGATCCAGCCTCTTCCTGTCCCAGGTATGTTTTATGTCAAAAATACACAAATTAGGTTTGTTCCAAAGCCCAGTAAACAGCCTACTGTCAACTGCCTTCTAAACGTGCAGTGACATTTACACTGCTCTGTGAATTTTTATGAAAAATCCTGTCATTTCAATAAGAAAACATCATTGGAAATTTGTGTGAGGTATTTTGTATTGCAGATTCGCCTCCCTGACCAACAGAAAGCAGCTTGATTTGACAGAGGCTTCTGTGTGTGCGGCGCTTCATACATTCCTACACTATTGACAGTGGATTTTTTTTTTTTTGCCCACTAATCTTTGCAGAAGTTTCAATAAAGTGACTGCACCTTAAGGTAGCATCCTAACGGAAAAAGAAACCTCATAAGTGACCGATTTGGAACACTCTGTGTAGGGAGCAACCTGTGTGCCATATATATAGCACACGAGAGACTCCAGTTACAGTTGATTACTGTAGAGTTTAATGTTTGCACGTTGCTAAGCTAATGATGCAATATTCTAATAAGCTTGAAATTATACAAGTAATATACAGAATTTTAAATAGTTTGAACCATTTTTATCAATATTTTCATTTTTAATGAAATCAGTATCTTGGTGGCATAAAATGTTATGTTGGCAGCTTGCTAGGTTAGAGAATCAGTGTTATTTTAGTATCATTGAGAAACTGTTATAATTCGTATTAATAATTTTTATATTTCCCATTTTAATTTTAAGGTTTTAGTAATTATGTTTTTGTAATTTTTTTTTTTTAATGTCTTTAATATATCTAGTTTTTATTATTTTTTTATTTCAGTTTTAGTTATTTTAGTACATCAAGTTGTCTCACCTCATGCCGCCTTCTATCTAGGCAGTTGGGATTATGGAGTGTGTGTTGAGGAAGTATGAGACCTATGAAAACTTTGAAGAAGTCACAGGGGGCAGCTTGCTACCGAAGAGTCAAGTGTGGGCAGCTACACGCAAGTACCTACAGAAGGAGGGCTGTGTCGGTGAGGTGTGTGGATATTTGAGTTCAAGTGTCTGTGCTTTAGTGTTTTGCCAAATAACAAAGGAATAGTAATTTCAGATTCTGTCTCCAGGTGGTTGTAAGTCTCTCCGATGAGCTTCTGTCCCAGGCAGTAATGATGGTGGAGAGATGTCGACCAACACTAACTATTAACTTGTCAGGAGCACGGCAACACTGGCTTGAGGGCATGCTTAGACATGAGATTGGTATGAACTTTAACACACTTAAATTTATATATAAAACACTAATACTAAACAGATTTGTAAATGTTTTGTCCTAACCAATCCGACTGTGACAAGTGACATTTTTTTCAGTCATTTCATTTGTATTGCTGTTGTATAGTTCCAGGCAGCCTCGTATATAGTAAAATCTGATTGGTACAAATCCTGCTTGACATAAGATAGTGCTGCTGTGAAGATGTTTTTTTGGAGGACAGCCCAGATGTTAGCATCACCCTGGTTTCCTTGACAAAAACCCAACTGATTTTTTTTTTTTTTTTTTTTTTGGACTATTGCAGAAAATAAGCTCTGTGACCAAAAACATTTTACACATTTACAAAAGCTAAATGTAGGCTATAAATGAACTACATCATGGTTGTAAGACTTCAGCGTCACCAGCGTTAAGCTTAAAAAAATATTTTCCATCAAAGTATGAGTTAGCAAGAGTGTGATTATAAACTGAGATGGATAGATTACTTACAAATTGTAATCCGTTACTGATTCCAAATTGCATGACAAAAACTGTAGTTAGTAACGTAATCCATTACATTACACATTTTAAGTAATATAATCAGACTACTTTTAGATTACTTTAGATTACTTTTGATCTCATTTATCATATTGATTTAAATAGGATAATCTTGTACCATACTGATAAAAATACAAAGAGTAAGAAAATACTCTCGTTTCAATGTTATTAACAACATGAAGTGCATTAAACATTACATTACGTCAAGGTTTCCCAAACTGGGTTTGTGAAGGAACTGCAGGGGGTTTATGAGTTTAATGAAAAGTTAATAATTAATTAAATTATAAAAATGTTAAATTAAAATAAATAATTTTAAAATCAATCAAAATAAAACGTGTACTAAAAAAAAAATATTTTATTTGTTTATCTGCATGTCATGTGGCCATAATCAACGTCAGATAACCGTGAACATGCAAATGTGATTATTTAATTATTGAAATATTTATTTTAAAATCTCAGGGGTACTTCAAGTAATTATATTAGGTGAAGGAGGATCAGCTGACAAAATTTGTGCATTTTTAATGTGTTTCAAAGACATAGAAACACATGGTTAAGTAACCTATCGAGTGATAATTCAAATAAAAATTAGTGTGTTCATCTGTAGTTGATGCAATGATGCTGTGTAGTAGGGCTGCACAATTAATCGATTTTCTAATCGCGATTACAATTACGGATGCCACAATTATGTAATCGTTCAAAGCGGCAATTAATCGTTCAAAGTCCACTTATGTTATTCTGCGTGCTTAAGATGTTTTTTTCTTTCTACAGGTTATCTTAAGGGTTTTTCCATTGTTTTAATTTTAGTTTTAGTATAACATTATAATACCATTCATAGTTTTGCTTTTTTTTTTTTACATTAAAGAATAAACCAATCCATGTATAATTGACATTTGAGGCTTAATACTATAGAAAAGCAATAAAAGTTTTTCAGTTAGAGTGTTTTCAGCTTATGTTCATGTAAAAATATGGCATGCAGTTGCTTCAGTTGCTTCAAACAATGGTATAAACATCAAGTGTAAATTGAGATAATCGTAATTAATAATCGCAATTACAATTTCAAGGGAATAATCGACAATTATGATTTTTGTCATAATCGTGCAGCCCTACTGTGTAGCCACCTGACTAGTGACTGGTCTTTGTGTGAATGTCCACAAAACTGGAAGACTTTCTGAATGTATGCAATTGGCTATTTTAGAAAGGAAATTTTAAAAGATGAAAAAGGAATTAGGGAGAATCAATAAATTCTGAATAATCTATTGCTATTGTGTAAATAATATGTAATCATGTAAAGTAACTGTAGTCTGATAACGAGTATTTTAAAATGTAATTTAATCTAATTGCAAGTACTTAATTTTTGGAATCTGATTACGTAATCCAGATTGCATGTAATCGATTACTACCCTGCACTGATTATAAACATGAGGTTGTGAAAGCAGACTAATGATTAGTTGAGTTTTCCTGTTTAGCAAGATGACGTTTAATGTCCTCACAACCTCTGTAGTCCCATTTAGCCACTGGTTAGCATCCACCTTTTTCAAGAAAAGTAAAATCTTAAAAAGGGTGTATTACTGATGTATTTTATATGGTAGAATGAAACGTGAAAACATCTTGAGCTTGTGTTAACCACATACCTATCATTTAACCAAAAAAAGCATTAAAAAACATTGATTGTAGGATGATAGAACTATAAGTGCTAAAATGCTAACTCATTTCTGTGTTCTGGCCTGCAAAAATATGTCATTCCTGCAGTACTCTGTGTTGTATATTAAATATCAGTTATGTTGTGATTGGCTGTCATTGTGTCACACTGTGTAGCATTTTTGCATTTGGTCTTGGTGGCCAAAGCACTTGTTTTTCCTGGGTCACAGCTGGTTAGGACATTGATCTTGCTATACAAAAAACATTGTATTGATATTCTTCTGGTTGAATCTAGTTGATAAGTGACCATTCTTAGTGTTCATTTATAGTCTTTTGTCTTCAAAACCTGCCCTTCTAGCAATTTTATGACTTTCACTCCCAGGCACACATTACTTACGGGGTGTGAATAACAGCATGCAGCCATGGGCCACTTCTGTTGGGAGAAAGCAGTTTGGACTGAAACCAGCTAATCCTACTGAAGAGGGGCTTGCTAGTCTTCACAGTGTGTTGCTACGGAAACAGCCCTTCCTGTGGCGAGCCGCTCTGCTATACTATACTGTATACCATGCCACAAACATGAGCTTCAGCCAACTGTTCAGCCATATTGCTCGCTTTGTCCAAGATCCTGCTGTACGCTGGGAATACTGCCTCCGCGCCAAACGAGGACAGACAGATACCTCGAAACCAGGTGAACTAATCGCTAAGAATAGAACTGAGAAACATGTGATGTGTCATTTTATGATGTTGACTTGACAAAGCCAGCATTCTCTGATCTATCTATCTTTCTATCACTATAAAAGCCTAGCACCTGATTGAGATGCACCTATATCTGAAACACGTTAGCAACATGTTAAAACATGCTAGCATACTAACAACATGCTAAGACATGTTAGAATGTTAACAACATGCTTAAACATGCTAACAGTGTTTAAAAATGCTAGAAACGTATTAACAACATGCCTAAACATACTGCTTACATGGTAAAGCATGCTAGCAATGTGTTAAAACATGTTAGCAGCATCTATCTATCTATCTATCTATCTATCTATCCATCGCTAAACTAACAGCGACAACTAACTAACAATACTAACAGTGTTTAAAAATGCTAACAACATGCCTACATACTGCCTACATTCTAAAACATGCTAGTAATGTGCTAAAACTTGTTAGCAGCATGTTAACAACATGTTAAAACATGTTAGCAGTGTCTATCTATCTATCTATCTACGTCTGCAAGATGTTTGCTAAAGAGCGCTTCATCTGGAAAGCATCTGCTGTGTAATGCCCTCTGTTAAGCTTAAAACCGTCAAGATATTAAATATACTTTCAACTTTTTGGTCAGGATTTCTCAAGCCAACATCATTGTTCGTCTTGTCAAATTTTACTGTCTAGTTTTATACTGCCTTTCTGTATTTGTAGTATATATGTTTTTTGCATATGTGTGTTTGTACAGGTTGCTTCAGTAAAGATCAGGTCTACCTTGATGGAATTTTAAGGATTTTACGCCACAGAAGGAACATTGATTTTAAGATATTAACCGCTCTTGGCAAGGCAGGTCCTATTCACGCTAACTGTTTTTAAAGTAATATTATTTTTTTCAGTGAATCTATTTTTATTTAATAATGAATATATATACCAATTTATGTAATTCCTGTTTTTAGGTTTCCTACGAAGATGTGGACAGACTTCGGCATTTGGCTGTTCTAAATGGAACTAGGATTCCTCACTTCATGCAGGATGAAGAACGTTATCTTCAACACCTCGACCACATTGTTGCAGTGAATGAACTGAGTGATGCAGAGCTTCAAGAGCTCATTCCATGAAGAGTTGCAAAAAAAAAATCAAAACCACTCTTTTTTTTCAAAATTTCCCAGGCCAAAAAACAGTGTCTGCAAAACTGGGATTTTACAAACATCTGATTGATATAATTTTGGATGGTTTTTCATGAGAACTTGATCCATGATGATCATCCATAAAAAGTGTTACAAACAGCATGGTTGTGTCCACTGATTGATGTGGTAATTTGCTACATAAAGTGCCATATTACTCAGTAAGTCTGTTTACAAATACAATGATTGTCTGTTTTAAAACCATGTGACTCTCAGGCATGAAAAACATGTTTGGATTCTTGCAAACCCAAGGTATGTTCGGAATGGCATGCTACCATACTCAAACTATTTTTTTAAATATACTGTGCACAGTATGCAAATTTTCTGAATACATGACTGATGTAGAACATTATGCCAAAGTGTGCAGTACTGTAATGCAGTGGGCTTGACTTGATCTTGTGTTTCCAGTGTTATGACTGAACCAAAAGCGGTATCAGCTGTCATTTCTCTCTTGATTGATTAGCTGATCAGAGTGAACAAATTTAGATATAAATGCAAAATAGTTGTAATTATTTCTGAGTTGACAATTGGATGTCGTATTGATTTTAACATGCATTTTAGACAACAGAAAATGGCTTTGCATACTGTTTTTAATAAACTACATTGTATGCAGTACAGTAGTATTCCATTCCGAACACCACCATACTCGAGAAGCTGAAAGATGGTCATGTAGCATTTTAACTGCACTCATAATGTAATGGGCACATCCCATCATGCTAATTAATGATATCACACACAAGGCAGAACTATGCGAGCACTAAATCAAATGAATTACCCTGACAGTATTTATATGAGAATTCACACTTAAACCTATGAGCACTTCATATAGTGTTCTTCTACTAGTCTCAGTTTCTTTTATTTATTTGTTTACCTCTTTTATTCACGTCACAAATGTCTGTGGTATTAGCTTTACACACAAGTAGCAAATGCATTTTTTTCTTTAACTTAATATAGCAAGCAATGCAAAAAGACACCAAGGCTGACTCAGTTTAACGAAACGTTCATTGAGAATCTCTTAAGAAAAAGAAAATTACGCTAATGAAAAAATTGCCCCACTTTGGCACTAATTTTTCCTCATCAGGGCTTATGAAATGCTAGTAATCTATCAAGAGATAATCAGTGTTCTTCTGAGAGCACCCTTGGTGGTCTTTATTACCCGTGCTAATGTGACGTGACACCTTTGTAGGAGAGTTGCCACTGCAACCTCTGCTTTTTGTACCTGTTTAAAGCAGTCCAGCTGGCCAGCTTCCTCACTGTGCATATTAAGATTGTGACGGACTCAGGAAGAAAAAAAAATGGGAGGTCATGTGGATGTGCCTTATATGGGTTCCAAACTCATGCGCCATGTCATAGCTACATGTTATATGCTTGAAATTACATATCCATTTGTATTTATTATCATTGTCAGCACTGCACGAAAATTGCACACTTCACGATAAGTTGCTGTGATCTTATTAAAATTGTACACTGAAGTCCCTCAAATCATTGTCTGAGTGCTGAATTTCAAAGATGAAATATGCAGTGAAGCACAACATAAACAGTTCACCTAAAAATGAATATTTGCTGAATGTCTTCGTTTCTTCATTAGAACAAATTTTGAGAAATTTAGCATTACGCCACTTGCTCACCAGTGAATCTTCTTGCAGTAAATGGGTGCAATCAGAATCAGAGCCCAAACAGCTGCTAATAACATCACTATAATCCACACAACTCCAGTACATCAATTAACATGCTATGAAGTAAAAAGCCTTTTGTTTGTAAGAAATCCATCAAAATGTTTTTTTTTTTTTTTTTTTTAAACTTCAAACCATTGCCTCTATCTAAAACATGAGTCCTCTATCAATAATACTTTTTACAGTGAAGTAGTAATCTCGTCTGAATCAGGAGAGAAATATGCACAGGTCAAGCACTGTTAAAAAGCAAAAAGTTTAAATGTGACGGATGGATTTATTACAAACACACAGCTTTTCACTTCACAAGACTTTCATGGACTGGAGTCATATATTACTTGTGGATTATGTGATCATTTTATTTACTTTGATGTTTTTATCAGCTGTTTGAACTCTCATTCTGATGGCACCCATTTACTATAGAGCAGGGGTGCCCAACCCTGTTCCTGGCGATCGACTGTCCTGAAAAGTTTAGCTCCAACTCTAATCAAACACACCTGCCTTTAATTTTCACA
>JAFVLL020015561.1:0-21520 GCA_021397915.2 Tor tambroides
AGTAGTAGTAGTAGTAGTAGTATCACATACATTGTACTAAATAATAGTAATATATTTCTGGCACAATGTCTAAACCGAACTCTTGACGTTCCCGTGAATACCTTTTTAAATTTCTGTGTATATGATATGACGCTGGTTTTACTCAAATGAAACGGTGAAACGTTCATGAAGTGACTCTCAGAGCAGTTCTGGAGATGTTTATGTATTTATGTCCTCATTGACAGCAGATTCTGAAATCACCGCGAGCGTCACACGCGCTTCAGTGTATGTAGTAAACACAACCGCGTGTCTCTGCCATTCATTCACACAGACTCGCAGAACATGCAGGTTTCATATTTGAATCGACTTTTGCGGCTTAATATTTACAGATACTAGTCCATATCGCGATTTAAGTGTAATGACCTACTTTTAATTCATCCAAACTTTGACAGATTCCATGACATTCCGTGTTAAACTGTAAATTCCGTTTTTATAACTGGATTCCGCAATTCCGTCCGCGTTTTCTGCATCGCGGAAATCACAGGGCCCTACACGTCAAGAACCGGGTTGACCGGGTACTTGGTACCACCGGTACTTTTAATAAAAAAAAAAAAAATAAAACCTGGTACCGTGAGGGGTTTTTTTTTTTTTTTTTTAAGTACCAACTTGGTACTGAAGTACATACGCACACTACATTACATACATGCACATGAAATATTAAATTTCTTCTTTCTTTTTTTTTCTTTTTTACAGAGCAACTGGAAGGAGATTGTTGATAGTTTTGATGATATGAACCTGCGAGAGGCTCTTCTTAGAGGAATCTATGCTTATGGTTTTGAGAAACCTTCTGCCATTCAGCAGAGGGCAATTCTCCCTTGTATCAAGGGTATGTAAAACTTAATTTGTCTGGCTGCATTTTAGTCACTTAATTCTGTAATATAAGATCAGTTTATTCACACCCTTATTAACTGAGCAAGGCAGTGTCTATCGGTGACACTGACCTATATCTAGTAAGGGCAAATGAAATAAAACCCATATTCATCCCAGTCAACTCAGTGCAGTGAGGCATAGACTGTTTCATGGTATGGGCACAAGCTGCCTTGGTACTGTAACATGTAACAGTGAAACGCCATGTGATTTGAATTGGCATTTGTTAATATTCTGGGGGGTTTTTTTTTTTTTCTTTGTAGGGTATGATGTCATCGCACAGGCTCAATCTGGCACAGGAAAGACCGCCACCTTTGCTATCTCCATCCTGCAGCAGATTGATGTGGAGCTGAAGGCTACACAAGCTATGGTGCTGGCTCCTACCAGAGAGCTTGCCCAACAGGTGAGAACCATTACTCATTCAGGTTTGTTGTAGGACTCTGTACTGGTTCTGCCTTTTTGTTGGAGGTTTTGGACACAAGGAAGACAAAGTGTGGCAAACACAAGTTTTATAACAATGTCCCCTATCAATGGGCAAGGCTGTGTCTGTCAGTGACAAAAAGTCCTAAATCTGTTAGGGGCAGAGCACACAAAGGCCATATACATCCCAGTCAGCTCAACACAGTGAGAAAAGACTGTTTCATGGTATGGGCACAGATACTTGTCAAATCTCTTGTAAGATGGTTAGCATCATATCGCAGTGACCCACGAGCGTAGGTGTTTTTTTCAGATCCAGTTAAAGTTAAATAGTCTGTCTTTTAGCTATTGCTAAAATGTCTTTGTCTTCCTCAGATTCAGAAGGTGGTGCTGGCTCTTGGAGACTACATGGGTGCAACCTGCCATGCCTGCATTGGTGGCACCAATGTCCGTAATGATGTTCAGAAACTTCAGGCTGATGTGCCCCACATAGTGGTTGGAACCCCTGGCCGTGTGTTTGACATGCTCAACCGCAGATATCTTTGTAAGTGCAGATGACTGCAGATTTTCTCAACTACCTATTGTGTTTGTTGTTAGTTAAATGAAAGGTTTAATATCATTCTGCATGCTAATGGCTTGGAAACGACTATCTTTAGTGTTTATTCATTCTTTTTCAGCTCCCAAATATATAAAGATGTTTGCGCTGGATGAGGCAGATGAAATGTTAAGCCGTGGTTTCAAGGACCAGATCTATGAGATCTTTCAGAAGTTGGCCACAGATACTCAGGTAAACTGATGTTTTTCTGGTTTGGTTTTCTTGGTGCCCACACCAAAGTCCCTCTCCTACCAGCTTTGTGTGCTGTGTTGGGAATCATGAACTTTGGTAGAGTGATGTAACTGCTCTCCACTTTGATTGGGCTCATAAGTCCCTCTTCATGACTATTAAGCAGCTTACATTTCATATCCTAAATGGGTTTTTATTTGCTGTATGTTTAATTTCAAAATAGCTGAAAGCTGGCATAGTGGTAAATCATCTTTGTCTTGGTCAAATCTACTACAGTCAGCTAAGATGATCAAAATGACTGTAAATTTACCTTTTCACATTATAGCTGTCTTCAGGTTGTGGTTAGTGTTGACTCATTTTGTAAGCTATAACTTAACCATGTTTTACATTTTTCAAGGTGATTCTTTTGTCTGCCACCATGCCCCAGGAGGTGCTGGAGGTGACCACAAAATTCATGAGAGATCCTGTTCGTATCCTTGTTAAGAAGGAAGAGCTGACCCTTGAGGGTATCCGACAGTTCTACATCAATGTTGAGAAAGAGGTGAGTGGAGAATTTAGGGTTGAGAAGTTACCCCCCCTCAAAGCTGTCAAATTTGTTGTCCAAAGTTACAGAAATTTATTACTGAAGTTGTAATGCTGTTTTGTGATGATCCCCATGCGTGTCAACTGATCCCAGACTTCCTGCGGTGCTTGGTGTCTGATAAGCGTTTTGCTTAGCTGTGCATTTGAGCCTGTAGGGCTCTGGGAACATGATCTTGACTTTAGTCTGAAAACAGCACCACCTAGTGGCAGAGCTGAGGGGTTTTATTTATTTATTTTTTTGCTAAACTGTTTCTCTCAATGTCTTTCAGGAGTGGAAGTTGGACACATTGTGTGATCTTTACGAAACCCTGACCATCACACAGGCTGTAATTTTTATCAACACTCGTCGAAAGGTGGACTGGCTGACTGAGAAAATGCATGCAAGGGACTTCACTGTTTCTGCACTGGTGAGTGGTAGTAACATGGTGTGACGTTTTAAATTATATATCTTTACATATTTTTGAACTTTTTGGACTCTTCTTCATAGCATGGTGACATGGAGCAGAAGGAGAGGGACGTCATCATGAAAGAGTTCCGCTCTGGCTCCAGTCGAGTCCTCATCACTACTGACCTGCTGGTAAGCAACCTTGCTCCTTTACCCACAATTGGCGTCACACCAAGGATACCTCTTCCACCAGCATTCTGTGCTGTGTTGGGTATCAAGGTCTTTGGGAGACTATTCTAACTGCTCTCCACAGTGCCTGGGCTGCCAAGTCCCTCAACACGACTATAAAGCAGTTGACATTCACACTTGTTTCAAACACTTGCAGATCTTGTGCTTATATATTTAGGTTGCTACTTGACTGCTTTTGTTCTTAAATCTTTGAAGTGTTGCTAATTTTGTTTTTAAATACTTTCAGGCTAGAGGCATTGATGTGCAGCAGGTTTCCCTGGTTATCAACTATGACCTTCCAACCAACAGGGAAAACTATATCCACCGGTAAGTTAACGAAGCTCTCTCTGCGCTTTTTGTCTGATTTGTGCAATACTGGCTGTTGTGTAATAACAGTGCTTTATTTGTGTAGAATTGGACGTGGTGGCCGTTTTGGCAGAAAGGGCGTCGCTATCAATATGATCACTGAAGATGACAAGCGCACACTCCGAGACATCGAGACCTTCTACAATACAACTGTAGAGGAAATGCCCATGAACGTGGCTGATCTGATCTAAGACGCCGGCGTTGGTCTCCCCCCCCCTCCTCCCTTCCCTCTTTAGTCTCATTCCAACTCGCATCCCTTTTCACGCAACTCCCTCACAAATCAAGTACTGTTAATTCTGAGGGTGCGCTTTTTCATGAATCCAGTATGTCAGACACATCACTCAATTATTCAGAATGAATACTCCATATTCCTAAGGCTCATTTAATCTTGCCCTTTTTGAGTGGTGCCAGCTACTGATCAAGAAGAGGCGTTGCAGGGCTTATTTGCATGTATGGTGTAAATGTTAATGGACTGACTCATAATGGATTGAAGACATGCCCTGCTTTTCTTGATAGTGTTGGTTTAACAATTTTTGAGATGTGACTGTTTACATTGGATTGTATTTTCTTTTTTTTCTTTTTTTGTAACACAGGGCAAAAGATGTAAACTACAGAATTATTCATGTGTTTTATATGGGGGACGTGGACTCCTATTCCAAATCTTCATCACTGCGATCTTCCTTTTACAGAAGCATCTGAGTGCTGTAAGTTCTGCTTGAGAGGAAAAAAAAGAAAAGAAAAAAAAAAAAAAAAAGATGCTTCAGTCCAAAAGGAAGCTGGATTGTGCGAGCAAACCAGATTGTAAAGTTGCAAAATGTGGTCAAGTCATTTTCTCCTGGTCCAGTTCTTCTGTTACATCTCTTGTGTTGTCCTGTGTGCGTAGTTGTAGCTTTTTGATTTTTGTAAATAGGCTTTACTCTGGCGGGATGGGTGGCTGAAGGCATTAGAAATTAAATTGGCATGATTGGTATGGCTGGTTAACAACCCACCAATGTGTTGCCTCCAATTTTCTCTGCATCAAAGTCCTATCGGGGAGTGTTGCTCCTACAACCTACCTCACCAAACTGTGTTGGATGGGTCTAAATATGTAAAGGACCAAACTGCAGTAGTAGAGTATATAGAGATCATTATGTCTTCGTATTGTTCAAAAAATGCCTGTCTTTTGTTGGGTGGGTTTGGATGTGGGGTTTACATTGGTCAGTGCTATTTTTTTAAACAAATTTATTACAAATGTGATATTAACCCTTTTTGAGACAGAAGCCATGTATTAAATGTTTTCTACATTGGACTCTGTATAGTATTTATTTTAATGGTCTGAAATAAAGGTATTTCCCATTTTTAACATGCTAAGCTGACTCTTACTCATTCATTGTTTAGTTTACAGCAAGTCTGTGGCTTCATCTTGTGATGTAATTGAGATCTCCCAAGAATGTGTTCATGGTTCCTGTCCTGGTTTAACTGGTTTCTTTTTTTTTTTTTTTTTTTTTTTTTTTCCCCCAGTTTTCTTTTGAAGCTCATTGTTAAATGCCTTTTGCCATTTTCGTTCATTTATCAACATTTCAATCACTGTCTTTCATCATTCAAATGGTGTTTGATCAGATGTAGGGTTAGATGGTAGACATGATAAATGTTCAGTAACAGCTGAACAAGCCTTATCTGTATTAAGGTTGATGGGAATTACAGTTGTCACTTGCTCACCGGTGGGTCCTCTGCAGTGAATAGTAGCTGATAAAAACAAAACAAAAAATAATCCACAACTAATGTCTTGTGAAGTGAAGAAACTGAGGATTCAGCAAATCTTCATTTTGGGGTCAGCTGTACTTTTACTTAGTTCTAACAAACTTGTGATGTATGTTTGTCAGCCATAAACAAAACTAAGATTTATGTCATAGTACTAATAAACTGAATGTGTTTTAAATACAAAATAACCAGGGTTATATATTTATCAATAAATCCAAATAGATTTTAACTAATTGAGTGTCTTGCTCCACAGCCAGCCATATTTAAAAAATGTTTATACTTTTTTTAACTGATTAAATTGAATTTTCACAATTTACGGTGCTAAGGAATTTGTATAAATATATTTGAAAATATGATTAAATAAGATATGCAAATACTGAAACTATGCCATGATAAATTTTTCTATTGTCCGTAGCTTCAAAGATATGCACGTTTTGTTGGATACTTGGAAAACAGTGCCAACTAATCACAACTACAGACAGAATGAACTTCTTGTGTTATGATTTTATTATATTAACAGAAGTTTTTGCACTTTGACCAATAAGAAAATGTTAAATCTTACTTCTTGTAACCAGTGTTGGGGAAAGTTACTTTTAAAAGTAATGCATTACAATATTGCGTTACTCCACAAAAAAGTAACTAATTGTTTTTATGGAAATGAATGCCTTACGTTACTTTTGCGTTACTTTTTGTCACCTGGGCTGGGCTTGCTTATTTTTAATAACAGAAAACCCAAAAGTTATATTTTTGGCGACTGTAAAGGCCCTTTCACACCAGGAGTGAATTTAATAATCCTCAGGCTGAAGAAAATGCCTCTGCCTCTGCACTTACTCCCAATTTCTCTCAACACAGGGACAGGAAAGGTGTCAGTGAATAAACAGGAAAACAAAGTAACTTGTGTTACTTATTTGAAAAACTAACTCAGGTATTTTCTTGTTAAAGTAATGCGTTACTTTAGTTACTTGAAAAAAAAACAATCAGATTAACTCACATTACTTGTAATGCGTTACCCACAACACTGCTTGTAACTATATTCTCATTTAGGCAAACCTAAACTATTGCTTCTTGCTCGATAACCATACTTAAATGAGGTATTTAATCACTACTTTATTATATCGTTATGCTAAATCCGGTGAACTACTGAGATATGCACCTCTCGAACCCAGAGATCGTTCTACAGCTCCTATTATGGCAAGTTCTGAACGCGTCCACAGGAGGGCAGATCTGTACACCATCTGTATCCACAGGAGAGAAAGGAGCTTTCAGCTGTGCCACAAACCCAGGACGCATACCAATCAGATTGGACCTGTCATTCCAGCACATGAGGACCTATTAGGAAATGTTCTATTCAAACATATGTGAGCCAGTAGTTATCCGAACTCTCAGAAGGCCTGTGTCATTACAATTCCACGGCTGCAACTTTTGATCACTTCAGCGAGATCGCTCCACCAACATCCCCTGACATAATGCGTGGGCCTTCATTCACCTGTCCATCATGCAAACACTATGTTAATTCCCGCATCATGTACCCCTGTCCCACGTCCCCTTCATTCAATTCATTTTACCAACCCCCTCTCTTTCCTGCCCTTTTATACCCACAGTCTTCTTTGCCGACATTCTTCCTCCTATCACAGCCCTCCGTCGGAGGCATAACAACCTCTCCCCGCCATCTCACCGAGGGCTATACACCTTATGAGAAATGTTTTGATTATGTGTGCTCAGTGTAGGTGGCCCACCGAACACTTTCACTGTCTGCATGGTAACCCCCCTGCCACTTCCCCCTCTCCCCCTGCTGGGCGCATGATTGTGGGCTCAGGGATTATGCGAGCAGGAGGCTCGTAAAGGGCCTGCCAGGGTCTTTCTGTGCAGTGACGGATGGCTAGGAGACTGAAGCCTGCATTTACATAAGAAGGGAGAGAATAGAGGCCCCATTCACTCGGCCTGTCAGGGAGGACTCAGGGACAAACTGCACTCTCTCCAAGTTGCCCTCTTCCCCTCTCAGTCTCTCTTTTCTTCTTTATCTTTGCCATTCTCCCTTCTCCTCAAGCTTTTCCTCATCCGTCCTCCTTTCTTCAGGCCATTGTAATTTATTGTGAACTCAGTCTCTTCATTTTTAGGCCACTTAATTTTTTGTTCTTTTACTCTGTTGGGTTTCCTAATTCAAATCAAAATGTCATATTTGCCCCATTGAATTACATAGCATTTAGATTTTCATTGTTCGCAGATTAAAACAACAATAACAACTCAAAAAGGCATTAATACACTATAATATAATCTAACTTAAAAGGATATTTTGAATGTTTGAGTCCAAATATTGTTAAAACACCAACAAAAACTACAAAAAAACAACAACTTATCAATAGAATGTTAACCATTCAGATTTTGTTGTTGCAAGGGATAATGATTAAATTTACTTTACTATTCGTAAAAATAAATAGATAAATAAACAAATAAATAAATAAAATCCTGCCAAATAAAGAAAGTGTTAAAATATTTCATCAGGATCCTTTGTTTCTAATGAAATGACTTTCTTATTCTAATGAAATTATCTTTCTTAAAATATTCGGATGATCAACTTTTTTGGGAATTTAATCGTTTATATTTCAGACATTTTTAAAAAATAATGACAATATAATTTATGTAAACAATATATAATTGATTGAATATATTTAACTTGAATTAAATAAAACTAAATTTACATTTTAAACACTGCATCCATAAACAGAATTAGAAGAATTAACATAATTATAGTAATTAAAAATAGTTCCTTATACATTAGAAAACTAAAGATTATTTTATTTTAAAATGTACAATTCAGGAAAGAACTGCACAAACACAACGGAAGAACAAATAAGCAAAAACAGTCTAGACGCAGTATTTATTTAGTTCAGTCAGAGAACTCATGTTGATTCTCCCTTACAGGTTGATTCAGGTAGCCGTGTTTGAGCAGCTTAGAGCCCAGCTGAATGGGTGGTTATCTTTTGTGTGCGCTTTGGAAAAACAACTGTGTTGTAACTTGTTTTGGACATACATATTCAAACCCATGAAAACACTGGTTTTAAAAAAGCAATACAATAGTCATAGAGAGGCATGTGTATGCAAACATGAGGGCTTTCAATGACCTGCATTTGTGTCTAGGGGCCACACTTAACATTTCTGACAAACTCTCTGAGCTGTCTTGGTGCTGTCACAAACCAAATGGGACAAAGAAAGAGGTTTTCTGTTTGTCCAAAATGTTTTTTTGGATATGGTTATATAAGAATGAAGCCCCAATTTGTGGTTTGATTGGCATAAAGGTGTAACTGTCAGTCACGAACAGAGGCCACTCACATGGTTCACAAAGCACCTGCAAACTCACAAGCACTCACACCTGTGTCTACAGAAAAGAGAAAGAATCAACGCAAAGCGCTGCACCCACACCTTTTCTCAGGCAATTACAAACACTGAAAATCCCACACCTATAGAAAGTCACATGTCATAAATTGTCATCAAAAGGGAGTAAATGACACATTGCTGTAGGAGGACTTGAAAAAGTGTATCTAATTATATATTGTGTGTATAAAACTGTAACATAAATTCACCCAGAAAACATATAAAGCTCACACAAGATTTAAACACAATTATTTAACAAATTTACACTGTAGAATAATAAATGACAATACTACACTATTATTTTATTTTATAACAGTGTATTATTAATAATAGTTAATACACTTTTAAATAGTAACTTTTGTTTTGCACTGCTAGTTTTCACAGAAAATTTCTCAGGTCAGTCTTTTTCCCATGACCCCAGGGTGACAGGGTTAAGAACTAACAATAGAAGACAGAAAGTGTAAAGGTGTAAAGTGAAACTAATTAAGTCATAGAAAGTGATTCAAAGAAAGCAGGTCCAAAATAACACAACATTTGTGCGTGCATCTTTTAAAAGTTGGTTAATTTTGAAGTGGATTAAAAATGTCCCATGAACATATCTACTAAAATATGTAGCTAATAATTACTAGTAAGAGATAATTAGCATTTTTAAACAACAAAAATAAGCCTCGATTTCGTTCTTTGCGTGCCTCTTACCGCTTGCAACAAGTGATCTGCTGCGTAAAATACCACACCCCTACAATTGTTATGCAAACGAGCAAAGGCTTGCGTTGAGCGCTGATTGGTCAAACGTGGGATACAATTATACAATTGGTTCAACGTGGACTGCAAACTACTGCGGCTCAACAAGTGGCTTGTGGATAGAGTTGAACAGAGTTTAGACAGACAAACAGCTGTGATTGAGAAGCTTTTTGCGCCCCCTTTTTTACTTTATTTTGTTTGAAAAACTTGTTCTAAATGTTTTGATTCATCGTGCAGTTCTTTTCTCACGGCTGCTATTTGATGTTTCATTTGGCCAGACAATCCCGGCTGTAAAGAGACTTCACCTGCGCCGGATTTGTTTGACCTGATTAGGTTCGCTTGGACACTTTTAATTGGCTGCTTTACGCATTGAGCGGTTGAAACTCAAAGTGTGTATGATGTACAGCATGATGGAGCATGAACTGAAGACCGCGGGTCACCATCATCCCCACCAGACCAGTCCAGTGATGTCTCCTCCGGTCAGCGGGGTTGGAAATGCGCACCACGGATCAAAAACCTCTTGTCCACCCGGCGGGGACCCCATGGACAAAGTGAAGCGCCCCATGAATGCGTTTATGGTGTGGTCCAGGGGCCAGCGGAGAAAGATGGCGCAGGAGAACCCCAAAATGCACAACTCAGAGATAAGCAAGCGCCTCGGGGCTGAATGGAAACTTTTAACGGACACAGAGAAGCGGCCGTTCATCGATGAGGCCAAACGGTTGCGGGCCGTACACATGAAGGAATACCCCGACTACAAATACAAACCTCGGCGTAAGACCAAAGCTCTCATGAAGAAGGACAACCTCGTCGGTAAATATCCTCTCGCAGCCGGCAACCTGTTGGCATCAGCCGTGGCACAGGGACAAGGTGGGAGCCCGAGAATGGACTGCTATGGTTGGGGTCACACAGGTGGTTATATGGGAATGCAGGGTGAAGCACTCGGATACCCGCAACAACTGCACCGGTACGACCTGTCAGCTCTCCAGTACCCGCCGGCACAGACCTACATGAACGGCGCCAGCTCTTACAGGTTTGTTTTAAATATAGGCCTATATATATATTTTTTTTATTCTTCTGTTTAATTGTGCTTGACAAACTGAGGAGTTTGTGTGGGGGCGAACGCACAAAGAAATTAATGTTAACCGGTTCGGATTTCATTATGCGTAACTTCGTGAAGAGGACTTGAAGAAAACAAACATTTGTGAACAATTTCACGTTCACTTTAAATAGTTTAATCAAACAGAATATTTAATATAAATTCTAGAATGTAAAAGTACTTTATTTAGTTTACTAAAGTTTGCCTTTTTCAAACTTAAGGTTTTTGTGCTGATTGTGCTGAACTTGCCACTTAATTTGATCCTCATAACCGCACGCCTGTTCAGCACTTGTGCGTTTATAACGAGATAAAATCTACAGACATTTAGGCTATTCATAATTTGCCTATATATTAACTTTCATCGTATCCTTACATTTATTCACTATTTGCCTATAAATTTTGTCTCCGAGTCACCACAACTAAGCTAGCTTAACCTGTATAGACCTGTTATTTGCTTGTCAGCATTACTGGAAACAAATGCAGAGGTGTTTTATGTGTGGAAAGAGACAGATTCTCCTTGCTACTGGTGTCTCTTATCTCCTGATGATTTTGTAATTTATTTTATTTTTTTGTACACAGCCAAATGTCATATAGTGGCAGCCCTCAGCAGCCCAGTCCAGTGATGTCTATGGTTAAACCAGAACCACTATCTCATTCACCTACTGGAGTACCAAACCACCACCGTGGAGCTTTCCAAGGGGACCTGAGGGACATGATTAGTATGTACATTCCAGGTGGTGATACCAGCGATACTTCAAACCAGAGGGCCTACCCTGGTGTCCAACAGCACTATCTTGGTGGAACTGTTCCCCTCACCCATATCTGAAGTTTAGGGAATGCTCCCTGAGCTCCTATTAGTTGGACCCTTATTGGGACCGTAGTGCCACACATAGACTGTATGGATTATTGAACACTTCTGATTGCTTACTACCTCCCTTGCTTTGAATGATCTGAAGTTGTCTGTTGAACCTGTATAGCAAATTTAGCTGTTTCAGTCTCTTGTTTTGTCTTTGCAGCTATCACATTTTGACCAGGTGTAATTCTTACCTTCTCATGACATTTAGGATAAGTCAGCTCATTTCTCCATTCCAGATTCTAGCACAGCCATCCTCTTAGTTCCTAAGTAGATAAGATTCAATTTTTTTTTTATTTATTTTTTTTTGAGTATTCTTTTGTGCTCTGTGCAATGCTTAGAACATGCATTGCTCATGCACCAGTGGGCAATCATGATCCAAAATCTAATTGGCGTACAAAACAGGGGAGCATATTGGAAACTCCAAAAAACAGGTCAGCCAATAATGACTACAGTGACTAGTGATGGACATACCATGTGACCTTTAGGAGTATAAATTTAGTACATTTTCATTTGTATGCCCAAACTAGCTCAGCGCATTAGAACAGTGGGCTCTTTAAATCTGGTTATTGATATAGTAAAGTGTTTTGGACAATCTCAGGGCTCTCTTCTAATGAATAGCAGGAAATAACGGTATAGGTCAGATGTAACATTGCCTCATCTAATTAGAAGTCCTTGAAACTGTTACCCAAATTGTAATAGAGAGGAGAAAAAAAAGTCATTCGGTCACTATCTGCTTTGTTTTCCTACTTTAAATAATAGCTGTAAATTCATATGTACCATACCAGTGTGCATGTATGTTTGTGAACTAACTACTTTTTTTGTATTCCTTACAAGGAAATTGCACTCCTGTAAATGGTTAATTTTAGCCATATTTACAGATTGCTAAATGTTTTTGTCATCTAGCATTCCAGCATTTCCCTCTTATGGGTCAAACTCGAATGCACTGATCTTCGCTGTCAGTCAATGCACTTCGTTAGACTAGGAGGTTATAGACATCACCTGGTCTTTCTCATTCTACCACAGCATTAAGTCTGCTTCTGCCATTACAGTATGGTTGACCAGTGAGTTCAGTGGACTTGACTGAAATTTTCTTTTTGGGCCCTTTTTTTTTCCCTCCTTTCCCCCACAGTGACCTGGTCCTTTGTCAACAAAATGCAAAGTTATGTCAAGGTCTTGAGATTTGTTTTGAACTCTTAAACTGTGTGTAGGCATTGAGTCAGACTGACTTACATATTTGACATTGTCGCCACAAAGCTCGGTCAGTTAGTTACTAATGTTTTGTTTAATTAAATGGTGATTAAGCACAATGAAAAAGTTTACATTGCCATCGAAGTGAGTTTGCAGCTTGCAGTTTAATTTTTAATTTTTTTTAAAAATGGTTTTAATTTTGGTTGTAAATACCTTTTGTACAGTGTATATTTCTTGGTTTTTCAGGCTCTTATAAGGGCCATTTTTACAGAATAAATGACAATACAACATCTAGTCTCAAGTTTTTATTATTTTGAAATCTTTGTGAATTAAATGGTTTTTGTAATTTCCAAGCTGCATGCAACTAGAGTTGTATGCCTATTATGGCAGTCGTTTTGGACCTTCATCATGTGACAGTGTTGTTGCTAGTCCCATTGGTGGACAAAGGAATTACTGTTTTCAATCAGCCATGGTCCATTTAATGTGAGTGACGGTGCCTGATAATTACCAAGAATAAAATGAGTATTTGTGGTGGCCTCAGAGAGGTGACCAGCTTCATGTAAAACAAGACCACTTAAACTACCACTATTATTATTATTTTTTATTTTATTTTTTTTTTGCAATATAAAATGCATTATCAGGCCCAAATCTGTGTAACCTACCTCGAACATTTCTTATTAATTTCATGTGGTGACTGCTTATGTTTTTAGAGATTTATCAAGAATTTATTTCATGTTTTTGTCAAACATTTATTAATCTCTTTTATTTGACCTTTTAGCCTAATGAGGAAAAAATACTGAGTGCATTACCGCATAGAAAAACTTTTGTTTTAATTTTACGTTTCTGTCGTAAAAAAGTTCGAGTACAGGGTGAAATATAAAGAAAGGACCGATTTCAGGGCGAAATTATCTACGTACTTTCACTGTCCACCTCAGAATAACCCTATCTCTCCAGATTGAAAACTGGTTGTTGTCTCCGTCGTAATTGGCCGTTTCGGAGGCACATTGTCCGTTGCTTTTGAGCTCGCAGGTGTACGTAGTAAGCCAGTGAATCCGGAGAGGCTCTCTTGGACCACTTTGTTCTCTTTTCTCGCTTCCCGCTGTGCGGAAAATTAGCGTTGCCGTCGTTTCTCCCCGTTTTCTCCTCGGGTTTAACCCCCTCACCTCCTAATGTCATTCTCATGAAAATGTAAGAGCTCGCTGCGGCTAATCGGAGGGCGAAGGGAGGGGGGCTGGGAAGAGAGTGTACTTTACATTTAACGTTACCTTGATAACAGTTCAGGCGTGTTCCCAGGTTAGATGAAGTAAATCATTATCCATTATCAATTTTTAAAAACGCGTAAAGGAAGGAAATTAAGCCCACGTTGTTTCAAAAGAGCTGCGCGTATCGTCTGACGACTTGACTGTGCTGGGGGGGTTAAGAGGGCGAATGTGGGTGTCGAGAAGGGTGGGGGTGCTGGATGTTCCGCTGAGAAACATGCAATCACTTAGCAACGACCAGTGAGGCTTCAACAAACTGTTACCGTGGTAAATTGTTGAGTTGCCAGTTTGCAGATTAAAGCCAAAATTCGATATCAAGTAATTGACTGAATGAGCACGATATCTTTGGTATGTTTTTAGCTGATTAGAGGCGTTTTTTTAATTTTGTAATTAAAAAAGTTTTAAAACAGTTGACAACTATTTCGTCATAAACCCGGAAACGAGATTAATGGTTGCTCTGGAAACTGGGGGGGGGGGGGGCGTAGTAATATTTACATGCATTCCGAGGGAGCCGCTCCCCTCCTGCACGCACACATGCACAGGCTTCACTTCCCAACAGGTGAAATAAAAACTGATAATATGAGGAACCTGGTGATTATGGGTATGCACAGAGGAATGTATTGTAAAATTTATTGATATTTGATTTCTTTTCATTTCAATTATGCAAAGGAAATACAATGTAGCTTATGTGTTCTACAGCATGTTACATTTTTGTCCAGGGCAGGTTTAAATGTAAAAAAAAAAAAAAAAAAAAAAAACACTTTTTGTCTCACACTCATGTTGTTTTGTTATGAGCGTTTTGTTTATGGCCATTGTGGTTGCCTTAAAATGTATATCTTAATATTCTCAGTGTTATTCTTCAGTTTTTGTTTTCATTTCTGTTTCACAGAAAAACAATAGCTTGATTGACATGAGGGTGAGTAAATAATGTCATCATTTTCTTTTTTGAGTGAGATATTTCTTCAAGCAGACTGTATGCTTATATTTCATTTTCAATCTGTCCATAGGCCTACATCAATCTGTGTTTCATCACTCTCTTGTACAATGGCTTGTCAGTCTTACCTCAGACGTTGTGTATGCACAGGTGAGTGAGTGGGCGTAAATTTTTCTTTCTGTTTTTTAAACCGAGCCGCTACGGTTGGTTGAAATGCCACCAGGGCTGGATACACGCATGTGTGTGAGTCAGCCTAGACGAGAGCTGCCTGTCACGCAATAACAGGAGGGTGGCCAGACTCATCCGATAACAGTCTATGTTGTGTCTGTCGCATGTCAAATGTAATTTTATAGGCTAATAATATGAAACTTGTTTAAACAGAAAAATCTGTGTATACTTTACAAACAGTATAAAAAGTAAAAGATAAGAGAACAAAACAAGGTATAGTGACAATTCTGCACACCATAGGCGGGACGTTTCTGCCAAATCTATCAACATCCCGTATCTTGAGCTATCTTTTAAAATCAAGATTTGGATGCTATTCTAAGTTGAAGTAGGAGTGTACTTCATAAGTTTTTCACTTTATTTATTCAGAGGGAAATAATAGGAAACACACGGATTCCAGCTTGTCAACAAAACATATCTATATCAAAAGACTGGCATAAGGCCAAAGGAGTAGTCTACCTGTCTGTTTAGCACACAGTTGGCAATGTCCATGGTAAAATGGGTTTTTTTGGACAACGCAACTGAAATATCCTAAATTCGTTTTTTTTGTTGTTGTTGTTGTCATAATGAATTTTAAAAAGCTGAGGAGGATGCTGAATATAGCGTGTTATTACTTCAGCTTAGTCTCAGCAAACCCATTAAAACTTTTAATAGGGCCAGTTTTACACAACACTGTAAAGTGATTGAAACTTTGAAAGAATAAATGCTGCAGTAAAACATGTAAATTGGTTAACAGTAAGTTCCCTTACTATATACAGGAAAACTGTAATGGATCTGATCTTGCATACTGTTAACCTTAAACTTCTCAGAATTCCCTCGGTGATACTTCACATTTGTTGGTATTTGAAATAGTTGTGTTTCTCAATAGCTTTGTTATCAGTTATGTACATTAGGGTTTTATGTTACATCCTATTGTTCAATTAATGTTTATTGCATTATTTTAGTGTCGTGTTTTACCATTTACTAGTATTTACCTCAGCTCGTGGAAAGTCTACTTGTGATGAACTTTGATTCTTCATCTGGCTTAATCTTTACCATCTTTGTTATTATAGTGGTTATCAGTATATATTAAAAGTGCGAAATTGGTTTTAGTAGTAGAATGGCCTTGATAATTCAGCAGAAAAAAGCTGCTGGATTTACCAGTTTAAAATGTAATTTATTTATGAATATAAATGACAGTTTTAAGCTGTAAAATTTACAGGTTGTTCTGTAAATATGTTTACATTTTAACTTTGTTTTTACACAGTTATTCTGGCAGGGGTTTTTTTTGTACAAACTACAGGACTTTTTTTTAACAGTGCAGGAAAAAAATATCAATGCATTTGATAAAAATAGAAAATGTTGAGACCCCAGAGGTCAAAGCCCACCGTTCTAAGCAGCCATGGCAGGCTTTGATGGAGCACGTGTACATTTCTGTCAGGTTAATGTGGTTAATAGAGGAAGCATTTGCGCAGCAATGAAAGAGTGATTGACAGGTAACACTAATGAGCACACCACACCCCAGGCAAGACTGGTCTTGCAGCAAATCAAGGGAGAGCGAGGTGGGGTGAAACAGAGGCAGAGTGAAACAAGATACTCAGGATTACTATTTCCAAAAAAGATAAATCCATCACCTGCGATTTTATGCATGCAATGTTAACATACAATGTTAACAGGCGTACCTATGATGTTACTATATTGTCTATACTTTGACAAGAAGCTGAGAGCTGAAGATGTTTAAAGTCTCTGACAAACCGGTCTGACACGTGAAATCTGCTGTTATAAGCTGGATGGGGTATTTGTCAAGCACCCCACATAGGTGGTGGTGTGTACCGTTGATTAAAAGATATAGATATGCGAAACAGTCTCCTCTTCAGGTGAAGTGAGATAAGAACATAAGCCAAACTTTGAGGGCTTCCCAACAGATCTGAGAAAAAAACTGTGTAATTCAACATTATGGATTTTATGATACATTCATTTAACTGTCAAGAAAAAACCCTGAGCACTCTCTAACTAACTAACTAACTAACCCTCTTTTCTTACTCCACTGAATATTACTGACATAAATAGGTTATACACTACTGTTTAAAAGTAAGATGCTTTTGAAAGAAGTATTTTGTTCACCAAGGCTGCATTTATTAATTTACAAAAAAGGTAATATTGTGAAATATTATTACAGTTATTACAATTTTAATATATTTAAAAATGTAATTTATTCCTGTGATGGCAAAGCTGATTTTTTTTTTTTTTTTTTGTCATATTGTCCTTTAAAAATCATTCCCATGTGCTGTTTTGGTACTCAAGAAACATTTCTTCTTATTATCAATGTGGAAAATGGTTGAGCATCTTAATATTTGTGTGGAAAATTTTTAAGGTTCTTTGATGAATAGAAAGTTCAAAAGAACAACATTTTTTAAATAATTTTTTGTAACAGTATAGATGTTACTTTTGATCAGTTTAATGTATCCTTTCTGAATAAAAGTATTAACATTTTAAAAAAATGTACTGACCCCAAACTTTTGAATGGTAGTATAAATAAGGGTATTTACACTTAAATGGTCTTCGTTCACATCTTTAGCTATCTTCAGTTGTGATTACCAAAAACAAAATTCATTCTCTGTCTAAACATTTTATTTGATGAAAAGAGATCTGATGAGCATTGACAGTAGGTGTGTTGACATGAACTGTGCCCAGCCCTGCTGATCAGCAAGAATAGCCGGTTGCAGTTGGGGGTGGAGTTGAGAAGAGAGCCATCAGATCGGATGCTTTCTGATTTTTGCGGTGCCTACGGGAATAACACTACCTACACGAAAGCAAACAAAATGCTGTTGTTGAGTTGACTCTGTAAGTTTGAGTAGAATGTGCAGGATAAATTTTAAGCATTTAATTAAGTATGAGAAAGCCATTATGAACACATCCAAAGAAATCATGCAGAGAATATGCCTTTAGGGGAACTTACAGAGGAACCTAATCTATTATGCTTTACTTTTATGCTTCGCATTTTAAATCTCATTAAAAAAAGAACAATTAACAGAAACAGAAAATATTACTTTATGGCACTGAGCTATCTCTGTTGTCATTTAGAATTTGTTTGTGTGATAATTGATTATGTGGTTTCCACAAAGAATAAGCATTTTGAGGGATGAATGGATGATTTGGAGATTCTTTTGAATTTTTTCTTTTGAATTTATCTTTTGCTTTATTTAAAATGATTAATAACTGTGTATTGTTTCATTGTTTTGTGATCACATCACAATTCTTAGTTTAATTTTGGTCTCAGTAAAATAAAGGCACAAAAAACTTTCTGTATGGAACCAGAATTATTATCAGTTATATTACTGTTAAGTAATCAAAGATTTCATTTAAAAATTAAATGTATGCTTGTAAATAGGTTGCCAGGATTTAGATTCAATTAGATGTAATATTTATTCTAATGTCATTTTATAAATCATTTCAGGTGTCTGTGCATGAATAACGTGGTGTTAAATAGAACTCTGTGGCCTGGTTTCATAGACGGGGCTTAGCCTAAACCAGGATTAGGCCATAGTTTAATTAGGCCATTTAAGTAATTTTTATAAACATGCCTTAGAAAAAAGCATTACTGGTGTGTATCTTAAGACAAAACAAAGGCACTGACATGTTTTAAGATCAGTCAGTGCAAGTTTCTTTCAGTTGAAACAGCTCAGATTTAGATTTTAGTCTAGGACTAGGTTTAAGCCTTGTCTGTGAAACCGGGGGTAAAATTTGAGCTTATATTAGAGAAATTATTTGCTCTTCCTGCTTTTGATATTTAACTCTCTCACTAGATGCCTAGCTTATCTTTCTGCCATTTACATTCAGCCGTCCTGTCTGAATTCATGAATACTATTGTTCAAGCAGTGTTTTTTAAACCTCTGTTTATGTTTGCCTGCTCTGACATTCTTGATTATCTTCCCTCTGTACATTTAGAAGACAGAACAACCAATTTAACTAGACCCACAGGAGACTCAATGGTACCAGTTACCACTCCAATGGAGCAAAGAGAATAAAGCACATAAGAAATAATGGCGATGTATGAGGTACACTGAAACAAGTAACTGCAGTGCAGGAGTGCATGTTATAAGTTAAAGTAGCATTAAAAATGACATACTATACCTATATACAAGAATACATAGCACTGGTCTAGATATTCAGTGCTTTTAAAAACAGCACAATTAAATAGCAGCAGCCCTGGGAGAATTAAAATCACATCTGG
This sequence comes from Tor tambroides, assembly GCA_021397915.2. Classification (NCBI taxonomy): domain Eukaryota; kingdom Metazoa; phylum Chordata; class Actinopteri; order Cypriniformes; family Cyprinidae; genus Tor; species Tor tambroides. The sequence goes on from JAFVLL020015561.1 coordinate 19,293, forward strand.
CTGGATGGGTTTCATTTGTCAACATTTAACCACATTTTTGCAAAAAAGAAAGAAAAGAAATCCAACTCGTTGTAGTCAATTAAAACATTCATTTTATTAGGATTTCAGGCTAATTTCAGATTTCTTGAGTTGGACTATAAAATGGTGACTGAATGCAGTTTCTGAAACAGAACCAGTACTGCCAGTATACCTTTCTACTTAACTTATACTGAACTTCCCTTTAAAAAGTGATGATGGATGGAGACTTTAAGACTGACATAAGTAATTAATGATATAGCTAGTAGGGTAAAGGGTTCCAGAGGAGAAAACTGACAGCAATTGTATTTTTATCGACTCTTTGCCTCTCTCTGGTGGTACAATTAAGTATAACAGCTCATCAGTTTGAACTGTCCATAATGATTAAATGCAAAAACACAACTTCACATAAGAATAAAAGTTTATTTATTTAAATGTTTTTTTTTTCTACAACTGTTTGTGTCTTTTTAACGCCTTTCACACAACAAGCACTACAAATTATCTTATGGAAATGTTTTACTCAATGGTCAAAAGTACACTGCAACTTTAGATATGGAAAACCATAATCACAGCCATTTCTAATATTTAATTCATGAAATAAACCAACAATGAACAACAGATGTTCACAAGCAAAAAAAAAAAAAGGAAGGTAAATTCTCAAATGTAATGTGCAAACATGCAATTTCCATCATTCAAATTAAATTGTCCTTTTACCTGCAGACAGCTTGAAACTTGCTTTTGATGGGTGAATACTACCATCTATAACAAAAAAGAAAAAAAAAGTGCTTTGATGTGAATTTCTCTTATTTTGCCAAGTTCCCATTAATCATGATGACACTCAACAGCGTGGCTACATGTACTATTGCATGACCATTGCAAGATTACCATTGCAATTTAAGAAATACAACAGTTATTGTTTCACTAGTCTCTATACATTACCTAAAAAAGTTTTATTGTGTCAAATACAACAGAATGTCTTTTCTAGCAACATGGGCATTTCTAGGTTCTGGAAGACTTTTTGTAAAATAGTGTCCATTTGGTTGGATTTGTCTACATAAAACAAAAAACTAATGATTCCTTGTGGGGATAACATGTACTAAAAGGGCTTCCTTTAGCATATGATGACATATTTTCATATGTGCACTTTTAAAGTATTTTGGTCATTTTTACAACTCTGAAATTCACATTTACAAAAATCATAGCAGACGTTTTTCACAGATTTGCTGTTGAATTCAAAATGACTACATTACCCTAGGTCACTGAATATTCATTAAAGTGAGCAGTACGACAGTATGTCAGTAATAATACATGAGGATTTAATATGGTTGAATGCCAGAATATTACTCCCTTCCCTGAGCTAAAAAAAAAAATGGTCCAATGAAATAGCCCACTATAATAAAAAAGGGGGAAAAAGTTCTATAACTATCGAAGGACCCCTCACCATACTGGCTCTTTGGTCCACTTCAGGGCACCTGGAATATGTCAATGTGTGCATTATACAGTATTTGTACCTTCCTGTAATCACTGATATGTTGAAAATAAATGCTTTTAACAAGTGACCAAGGGACAGAGCTTAATTTCACAAGAACCGTCATTTTGATTAGAATACATCTAATTCCCCAATCGGCTGTCCAGTGCACTTTGTCGACTTGAGTGGTCACTGAATTTGCCTATTGTTCTGATCTACTCAGTCTTCTTCCTGAGGGCAGGGCTGCTGTTCCAGTAGTAGAGGACCTGAGCTGCGATCACACTATTACAGAAAGACGATATAATGTAGGTGACAGCCATGAGGGAATCTCCTGTTTCCTGTACAGAGACAAAGGACACATTAAAATAGTCACTTATCAATGGAACTATTTCGAACCTTTTTAAAATTAACATCAAAGCCAAGATTTTTTTTTAATGTTTAATACTTTTTACTCAGCAAGGAGACATTTAGTTAATCAAAAATGTTAGATAAGATTTTCAAACTGTTCCAAAAAATTCTGTTTCAAATAAATGCTGTTCTTTTGAACTTTCAATTAATCAAAGAATTCATTTCATTTAAATATAAGGCAGAACAACTGTTTTCTAAATTGGTAATATTAAGAAATACACACACACACACACACACACACACATATACATACATATACATATATATATATATATATATATATATATATATACACACACACACACACACACACACTACAGAAACAGAACAAACTGAG
>JAFVLL020015561.1:21620-41634 GCA_021397915.2 Tor tambroides
ATTAATTAATAATAACCAGTTATCAGAACCTGAATAAAACTTTATTTCGAGCTTCAAGTGGTCCGAACTTGACTGAGCTAGGACGGACACCGGGGAAGAGAACCTGAAACCTCTAACAACATCCATCCAGACAGAAGGTAATTATACATCGGTTGTTTGTGAATTATTTTTGGATGATGGAGATGTGAACTGTGAGTTTTGGTTCTTTATTTCGGTATAAAAACTCAACTATATATATATATATATATATATATATATATATATTATAAAAAATAGAAAACTACTTTACATTTTAATTTATAGTAATATTTCACAATATTAAAGTTTATTTAAGCAAATGCAGCCTTAGTGAGCATAAGAGACTTCTGTCCTTTAAAATACTGCATGACAGCTCTTTATAGTGGTTTTACCTGCAATGTAGTGAATATGCGAGCTAAGGAGCCAGCAAACAGCAGAAACACTGAAATAGCTGACAGCTGTCCAGTGTGGCCATTTCTGTAGTTGGTACCAGCCTGAATTAACTGAAGACACAGAGAAAATCAGATACATTATATGAAAAATATATTTCTGCTGGGTCAGCTGTTGAACAGTGTTGTTTTTGGTCCAGCTTACCCGTCCAAAGATGATGGCTGGCATATTAGAGGCTTGCATGGTAGTAACAACAGATGTTGGTGTCACGGGAGAGAGTAGGACTGCCAGCAGACCAAAGTAGACTGCCAGAAACCCCAAACCTGCAAATAATCACAGCACAGTCAAACAGCACATTATAAACATTGACATTTAAAATGAATGAAAGCAGCACAGTTTTTATTTATTTATTTTTAACTTACCTTTGATGGTGTTTCCTCCATAGTGCTGTATGAGGAAACCAATGGTCACAGTTTGAATCATGAGGAAAAGTGCCTCACCCCAGGAACTGTCAAAATTAATCACAGTGTGATTTTTTTATGTGACTTTATGTGATTAGTAACCAGTTTTCCCCTTTGTTGTTTGATATTTATAAATGCATGGAGTTTGTATGGACAACTGTATACCAGACGTTAGCATAATTATGAAAAAGTGTCACTACTGATTTACCTGAAAGGGAAGCTGTTTGCAATACTGTAGGCCATGGTGCCTGTGATAGCAAACAGCTCCAGTAGCACAGAGTTAAAATTCAGTCCCTCAGCACTTTTGGCACCAATCAGCTTTAGAATCTGAGGTAGTTTTACTATGAAGAGACATGCACAAAACATCAGTATTAGAAGAAAACAGTTTGGGTTTATTATGTGTGTGTGTTGTAAAGATGAAGACAGAGACTTTTTCATACCTAATACAGAACCAAGAATGATCCCAATGCCCAGGCCTTTGCTGATTACAATCTTCAGACAATCCACTAAAGAGAATCACAAAGCGGAACTTGAGTCATGCTTCGATATGCCTTATAAGTGGTTGAATGTGAAAGTTTAGGCAGATATTTTTAAATGCAAGTTACACAGCAAACACATTTAAAACAGACATTATTATGACGTTTAACAAGTATTAATTAAAACCAAAGGAATCGGAGGTTTTGACAGCTTTTTACGGAAACCCCCGATGATTACCGAGGACATACTATAAGTATCCAGTAAGAAACTGACATGTATATGGTTCCGCCTCCTCCAGCAAGCGAGAGGTAGGGAAGCTGAGGAGGTTTAATACAAATATAACAGAATAAAACACATTTACAGCTCAGAGAACCGCTTAATAGCTACGAAACATATTTTGTATGATAGATCATCCTAACCAAAGACTAATTTTAAATAAATAAGAATATCTCCTCTTAAGTCCACAAAAAGCGAATAATGCAGTTACTACCAAAGCTGCCAAAATGACAGGTGTTCCGAGGTTTTACAAAAGAAAAATCCACTTTGTCATTGAATCGTTTTAGGTGCGTTAATACAAGCAAAGAAGCTTTGAAATATCTTCCATTTATTAATAACGTTACTGCTAAACTAATAAAATGTGAACCTACCGTGCAAAAGATTGAACTGCAAAAAGAACTCGTCATAACATTTTTCTGGCATTAAATAATTAACCAGAATATCTTTGAAGGGATCCATGAATGATGTTTCTACAACTGCTTCCGCCATGATGCAAACGTCAAATCAAGTCACGTGATGTCGTACGCTACTTTAATACTCCCCCTTTATTTATGGAAACTCTTCTAGTAAACTTATGTTCCCACGACTTGCGATTAAAGGGAGTGGTAGCCCAAAACATTACTTAGTTATAGGCCCGGTTTCATAGACAGGGCTTAGCCTAAGCCAAGTTTAGGCAATAGTTCAATTAGGACATTTAAGTAATTTTTATAAACATGCCTTAGAAAAAAGCATTGGTGTGCATCTTGAGACAAAACAAAGGCACTGACATGTTTTAAGATCAGTCAGTGCAAGTTTATTTCAGTTGAAACAGCTCAGATTTACATTTTAGTCTAGGACTAGGCTTAAGCCTTGTCTGTGAAACCGGGGGATAATGTATTACTATTGTTATTATTAGCAGTAGTAGTATTAGTAGTAGTATGTGTATAAAATTTGACTTGTTCGTTCTGTCAGCAAAAGGTTCCGCGATTGTTCCATAACGCCGATGTTCCATAACGAGATATATATATATATATATATATATATATAAACCTTGCTAGTTTGTCCTCAGTGACGTTCCGTAGAAGCGATAGTGAAAATAAAATTTTAGCTGTAGTAAACCTTTTGTTTGTTTGAACTCAGATATCCCAGTTGCACAGGCTGAAATGGACACGCATCGCTCAATAAGAAAAAGTGAATCTGGCATCAATTCCGAGATTTCAGGTCAACCATATTGCGTCTCAGTTTTGAAAGAGGGCTACTGCACAGCTGAACCAGACGGAACGTTTAGAGCTGATGGTACTATTTCTTTAATTACCGGACCACAAACTATTCTAGTTGACACCGGGGGCCCGTGGGACCGAGACTTTCTCGTTGCAAAACTTAAGGAAAAAGGTCTGACACCAGCTAATGTTGCTACAGTAGTTGGAACCCACGGTCACTCTGATCACGTAGTAAACTTGGGGTTGTTTCCAAACGCCAAAATAGTCGTGGGATGTGACATAAGCGTGGGAGATCGATATCTGCCAAACCAGCTGGCTGAGGGACAGCCATACCCTATTGACGATTCTGTAAGTTATTAGACTAGAAAAAGCTCCATATATTCTGAAGTAGTATGAAATTATAATTAAGTAATCCACTTTATCCACAAGGTATCCGTCATTCCCACGCCTGGCCACATGGGTAGAGATGTCAGTGTCCTGGTAAAGGGAACATCGGAGGGGACAGTCCTTGTTGAAGGAGACTTGTTTGAACGCTGCCATGATGAAGATTCATGGAAGGAGCTGAGTGAGAATCCTCAGATACAAGAGACCAACCGGCAGATGGCGTTGCAGATTGCTGACGTGATCATTCCCGGACATGGGCCATTATTTAGAGTTCACAGGGAGTAATGACATTGACGTAATCCTGGACTTGAGATGGAGTTATAGAGCAGCTATGAAACCTGTCCTTGAACACAATCATTTATATCAGCAGTGTGACGCAGGGATTTAAAAATAGGAACTTGGTGCTGACTCAAACCACTGCACACCTACTGTAGGTGTGAAATGGGGTTATTTGTCAATGTTTACCATGGGTTTGTACTTCAAACTTAGTTTTTTTCAGTTACCCGTTTTGACTGCTCAAGGCAGTGACACGCTTGCTTGAGTTATTTTTAGGCTTTATCTTGTTTTTAGATCATGTGACAAAAGGCTATGGAAGATATGAATGACGTCAGAGGATGTAATTCAGTAGTAAATGAGGTTAAGGATGGGACTTTGACAAAGATAATATATGGAAGGGCATTTTATGTGTGCTGTCTTAATTCTTTATATAGGGTTAATGCAAAATGAAGTCTTTGTATAAAAAAAACTGTTAAATCATTGCTTTATACTAAAGCTATTTGCCGTATCTTGTCAAAATATATATATGCTTTATGATTATTTTGTGTCAATATAAATTTGAATTACAGCATTTTACTATGTGTTTTTGTTTTCATCATCAGCCCAAACCTTCTTTAGGACCTGCAGCATCAGCTTAAGAAATGAATTCTTATTCAGGTAGTATTTAGGCACAATAAATTTACTGTACTTGAGTGCTGTCAAATATAATGGATGTAAATTGCTTTTAAATGTTATGGAAAGTGGTGACTCGCTGAGCTGTTGTACAACATTTTACATTTTGTACGACATCATGCTTTTCATTAAGTTCAGGTAAAGTTCATTAATGTCAAAAGTTTCTCATAGTGGTTAACCAAAGAATATGCATTCAGTAAAGTCTCAGCACTTGTTTCACTATTGCCATGACAGCTTAGGTTAGGTAATTGAGTTTAGTCAGTGGCGTGCACAAGGGGGGGGGGCTCGAGCCCCTGCCCCTTTGAGGTCCGACGGTAAAGTGCCCTTGCGGTCCGGTGCCTTCGGTCTGCGATTTCTGCCGAGGGTAGGGGTGTTCGATATAATGATTTTTGATCATGGACGATAAAAATGTCTCCAAGATCTGCTTTTTTGAAGAAATATTGTAGTATCGTGCTACAGCGCACATTCTATCAGCTGCAGTTCTGGCGCCGCCGTCTCTATGTACTGTACAACGCCACATCCATTCAGTGTTAACTCAGCGGTAAAGTTACTCTCACGGGACACTGCACTTATTCACAATCACAAAAGTACATTATTTGCATCTGCTTTAAAGCCTTGCCGGTTAAACGTTTCATTCATGCAATGGTCAGACATGCGCTTTTTTTCTGAGCACATACACCCAAAGCGCGCGCACGAAAATGCCTGTCAAACAGCGCCTGATTACTGAACTATCTTTTATCTTTTGTGCTAATACTGTCAAAACACACAAGGTTTATGTATAGACTCAGTTGGTTATGTCTAAAATGAAAGTAAACAGCTGAGAGAAACGGATGCGTGCCTGTATATTTGATGGGAGCAGGTCTTAAAGGGACAGTACTAAACATGCAGCCGACTGTCATTAAAGGGATAGTTCACCCTAAAATTTTATTTCTGTCATTATTTACTCACTCACATGTTGTCCCAAACCTGTATTAATTTCTTTCTTGTGCTGAACCAAAAGAAGATATTTTGGAGAATCTGGGTAACCAAACAGTTGCTGGTCCACATTGACTTTGATAGTAGGAAAAAAAATACTATGGAAGTCACTGTGGATCAGCAACTGTTTGGTTTTCCACATTCTTCAAAAGAGCATTTATGTTTAGCAGAAGAATGAAACTCATTGAGGTTTAAAACAACTTTTGATTGAGTAAATGATGGTATAAAAATAACCCTATTTGGTAACACTTTATTTTAGGGTCTCTTAACTAGTTGCTAATTAGCATTCATATTAATAGAATATTAGCCATTTATTAGTAGTAATTAAGCGCATATTAATGCCTTATTCTATATCCCTAATCCTACCCAACCCCTAAACTTAACTACTTTACTAACTATTAATAAGCAGCAAATTAGGAATTTATTGATGGAAAAGTCATAGTTAATAGTTAATAAGTGTTCCCTATTCTAAAGTGTTACCCACTGTTTTTATTTTTGGGTGAATTATTCCTTTAATGTTAATAAAACATACCAAACACAAAAGAAAAAATCACTCACTACTCTTGACTGAAAAACTTTAATACAGTTGCTTTAATAGGAATCAGTCTATATAATGTTTTTTTTATATTTGTTCATTCAATTTCTTGAATGCTCCTGCTAAATACACCTATTGTAGCCTACCTGAAAATAACACACTGCTTATTTTATTTGTATATTGTGTGTATTTGTAATGAGTATATTTGTTCTAATTTTTTAATAACAAAGATAAAATAATGACAAAGATTTTTATCTTCAACCACTTTGGCCTAAATATTGACCATCCTTTTTAATATTTCGTTACCTTAAAAGGCTAAAAGGTCTTTATAATAGGGAAATTAGTTTGGCTGTAATGCTCAAAACACTTGCAAAATAGAAAAACCATGATAAAGAATCGTGATAAAATCGTGAATCATGATATTTCTAAAAAAAAAAAAAAAAAAAGTTGTGATATGATATTTTTGCCATATCGCCCACCCCTATAGCCGAGGGGGACCAAACCCATCACCCAGCCCAATCCATCCACACCCACCCACCCCCCGGGTCCGGATTGTGCCCTTGTAACGCCATTTCGCCCCTGCCCCTCCGGAGGCCTGTGCACGCCACTGAGTGTAGTGGTAAACCAATGTGGATTTTATTAAAGTAGTATTCATTCTACTTTTCAGACTCTTCTTAATACATATTACTATATATTTCTTTTGTGGATGATACGAAATGTTATGTCTTTTCCCATTATCGATACATTCATATATCTAGGGCACTATGAAATCCGTTTTATTTTATTCCAGATTCTGTTTTTTTTGTTGTTGTTTTTCTTTCATATTCTGTTTTCATTTTTTTTGGACTATTTTTTAATGGATAAATTACATTTTAGTATTTATCAGAAAGCATGTCTAATTAATTGAAATCATGATACTTATACAATTTAACAGCAATTTATTAAAAGTTGAACAAATAATACATTTTTATGGCCTTATGAAATATATATACATATATATGTATATATATATATATATATATATATATACACCGTGTTGTGTATTTAAATTTTTCTGGTAAATAAATAAAGGCCTAAAACATTAATTTAGCTATTAATTCCTAATTCCTTTCTTCCAAAACATGGAAGAAAAATTGTGTGATTATTATTCTTTGTTTTAATAATAATTTTGTTTTTAGTAGTAGAATTAGCCTATTACATTGAGTAATATATTTCTTTCACAATTTCTTCAAGTTAAACCAAAATTTAATTTTCACGGGTTGCTCTGAAGACCTTTAAGTTTGTGTTTATATATGATAATGACGATATGCACATGAAGTGACTCTCAGAGCACCTCTGGAGATTATGTTCATGTACTCATATATTGAGGCGGCAGAGGCTGAAAACATTGCCATGTATGTGTGTAGTAAACGAAACCGCACGTCTGCTCCATTCATTCACTCAGAGACGCACACAGAACATGCAGGATTCATATTTAAATTGTCTTTTGAGGCTTAATATTCACAGACACTAGTTCATAATGCGTTTACAAGTGTACTAACCTACTTTTGATTTATTCATTAGAAATTTGACTAATTCTGTGACATTCCATTTTAAGCTACAGTAAATTGAATTTTTATGACTGGATTCTGCGATTCCGTCCGCGTTTCTGAAAAATCATAGGGCCCAATATATTTGTACCTTGATCCATTACCCAATAGGTTTGACATATGTTTGTCATTACATGGAATAAAATATGTAAATATCTGATGTACTAATATGAACTTGGTCAGAGTTTCCGCTGCTGGTTTATAGGTTTTTTGATAAGAGAGCATCTGGGATCTGAATTTAAGTGCAATGAAAGGTTCAGAGTGCAGTAAAGAGCCACACACAGGCCCACACCTCCAACAACTGATAACATTCATTGATATCTGGCTATCAAAGATTGATGCCAGGACATAATTATCATCATATGACCTCACTGAAGAGATTACATTGCAACCATTGCACCTGTTGAGGTATATGTATGATTGGATAACAATAACAGAAGCTTTATAAGAACAATGTATCCTTTCTTCAAAACACTGATTTTCTAACATCCATACAGTATGTTTCTTCATTCAGTAAATAATGTTTTTGACAGATTGACATTGGTAATTCAAAGTACAGTCATCATTTTTATGGCAACCAATAAATCATAAAAATGTGACATCAGTAACTGACCTGATGACAGGAAGGTGTGTTAGTCTAGTCAAATACAGTATTTATAATCCATCCTCTCCTCAATTTAGCACTCGAGAAGAAAGGCTTACACGCTTAAAGTCTGCTTAATATTTCTCAGGTTTAATTAAAATATTTACATCATGTGTACAGGAAAGTGCTCCAAGTTTATTGGCATCAGCCTTTATCCACTGGCACTGCTGTCCATCATCTGCAACATTTTTCTGTTCTTCCCTGATTTTCAAACCATTTATTCCAAGGAGGAAACAGAGGGACTCTACCGTCTTACGGATGAGATCAAATACATGGGAGGCGTTGTTGGAGGAGGCATCTTGGTGAGGAAATTCTCCTCTTTCTCATTGCATTGTCATTTCTGTTGGGGTTGTCAGACCAATTTATTGGCACTATTTACCGGAATACCCCAAAAACAGAGCTTTAATTGTAGGCTACATCTCTTTAATATATTGATATAGCTTCTGTTGACATAGCTATTGTTTTTCCCTTTTAGGTGTTGATCCCTGCAATCCACATTCATAGCACTGGGAGACAAGGCTGTTGTGCAAACCGCTGTGGGGTGAGTTCTTCTAGGATCACCGATTTGATTATTATTATTTTTTGAGTTCTACACTCTAATACATTTTAATAATTTAAATACTGCCTACTACAGCAGGTGTGTCCATGTTACTTAAATCATTTTAAAAGAGTTCACCCCCAAAATAGAAATATTCTATAATCATTTTCTCATCCTCATTCCAAACATGATCAAATATGCTCTTCTACATTTTCCATGTAGTGACCCTTTAATAAACCTATTCCGGTTGTGTTGTCTTTGTCCATTAGATGTTCCTGTCCATTATCTTCGCTGCAGTTGGTGTGGCTGGTGCCCTGTACAGTGGCGCTATAGCTGTGGTTGGACTGGTTCATGGACCAGTTTGCAGGGTTGAAGGTGATACATGGAGCAGACCATTCTTAAACAGGTATGAAAATTAATGGTCCATCTCACTTCAAAGGGCCTAACTGAAAACATTCTTCCCAGCCCCAAAAGAACATTTATTGCAAGCAACTTATAGAGAGAAATAGAGGCTCCTTTTTCTCTCTCTCTGTGGCCCTATTAACAGTGTGGAGTGCTACTTTTTTTTTTTCATGTGACAAGTTTTTTGTTATTGTTCTTATTTATTATTATTGTTATTTACTATTTTGCAGCACTGGAACCTATTTGGGAGACTCTGACCTTTGGGACATTTGCAAAGAGCCAGAAAATATTGTGGAGTTTAATATTGGCCTGTTTTCTGCCCTGCTGATAGCTGCTTGTTTAGAACTGCTGCTCTGTGGATTCCAGGTGCTCAACGGCCTCTTTGGCTGCATCTGCGGTACATGCAGTCACAAAGAGGTATGTACTCTAGATACAAAGGTGACAATTTCTAAAGGTCACATCATTCATTTACTGCATATATTGCTAATAGTCTTGCAATATCTAATAGTAAGATTGATTTATGGTTTCAGCATGGTCTCTTATACAATTTTCTGATAAGTTATGCTTTATTCCTTTAGGCGGCATAAGTTCAAAATGACAACAGACAGGATCAAGGGTCAATGATAACACAGGATCAAGATGTATTACCAGACATGTATCAGTCTTCATTACCGATCGGCGACCTTTATCAAATGTGAGAGTGTATGGTAATAAACAAGAAAGGACCTACAAAACGTACTTCAGTAACTAACATTATATGTTGTCTATTAAAACATTATTTACAGATTGAATAACAGATTGAGAAAATGTGGCAGGACAACCATACTGGTAATTTCCTTAAATAAAATAAAATTGGTCCATTTTTTGTATAAATGTAAATATGTTACAGCTTTATTTTTTCTTATTTTATGTTGTGAAAAATCCAGCAATATCCAGATATTTTAATGATAGTCAATATTATGTTAATATGAATGTGTTTATGTTATCATTGCAAAATATAATAAAATAACATTCTTCAAACATTATCTTCAACCGGTTTTAAGTTACTTTTGTCACTGAATTACATCTGTACATGTGTATCAAGAGTGATAGCATATTCATATACCACTTTTAAAATGTCAGGCAGGACTTTTGACTATGATCTAAATGTACCCAGATGTTTAAAGCATTTTACTAGGATTTAGTTGGTGTAGTTGGTTGTACTGGCTGAAATAAAACTCCTAAACCACTATTTTAACTGGCTTTGGCTTCTTTATTACACTTTTGTGATCATCTATGTGACTCATTACTGAGTTCAGTGTGTTTTTTGGATTTTTTTCTGCATGTATGTTTATGTTCATTCATTAGCATTTTAAGCAGAATAAGGGAAGACCTTAAAACGAGGACAAAAACGACAAGCAGCGGACTGTTTCTGCTTTCACCGCAAATGCATTTCCTGAGGTGAAGTTGAGAAGAGATGAGACTGCAACACAAGTGCCGTCTTGGTTCATTGGCATCAGTACCAGCCAAAGAAACTCTCTTCTACAAAACACAAACGGTGAGTGCAATTACAATATCCACATAATCATGTTCAATGTTTTCTTTTTTAATAAGACATCTTTGACAGCTTTGAATTTTGTGTAATTTACCACTTGTTTTAAGGAACTATTTGTTCAAATAGTTGTTATAAGGAACTATTTGTTCACATTCAATAAGATTTCCTGGATCTGAATTTTAGCTAATCTTAAAATATAAGATTCAAAGATATATTTGTGTGTATTAAAGGCATTTGACTTCTCTGCCATATGGCTTGTCTACACATTTAAAATGGTATGTTTTTGGGCAGTCCTGACTTTTAACAACTTCTATATATAAAAGTAATACATGTTAGTTTAAAGATATTACTTTCATTTAGTGTGCAAGTAGCACGTACAGGCTATAAATATATTTAAATAAACCAAGCAAGAGTGCTACTGAATTGGACAGCTTTGACTTTCCGTTAACTCATTTTCTGTTCTATGGTAAAAGCGTCATTTATGACGAAGCAAAAACTGCCAGAAGTTTTCTTCACCTTTTTAAGCTCACATAATCCTGGTCAAAATCTATCAATAAAGATGAGAAATGTGTGGGTGCCAGGATGGCAAGATCTGAGATGTACATTGTACCCTTTATGAGACTGTTCATGTCACTTGACCTTTAAAAATACACATTCAACACTACACTGGTTTCTAAACACTATGAGTAGGAGGAAAGGTTTACTCTCAGACACCATTGTATTTCTCACGCACACAAGCTACTACATTCTTGCAATACTCTGCCAAACATCTGCAAATAACCAATAACCAAGATCTCTTTTTGGTGCAAAGATGGTCAGGCATGATATTGTTGCATTAACAATTATTACACAACCATTTGTTTCTCTGTCATTACAGGCCATTGAAGGTTAGTCAAGAACATAAATCCGAAGAACAGCGATGTCAGATCCTACAAATGTGAAATGTCTGAATATGACATGTCCAAATGCAGAACATGACCAGGTTTTTGTTGGTGTGTATTCAGTGGTCTTCATATTTGGCCTAAGTCTCAACCTGACCGCACTTGTGGTTTTTTTCCATAACTCTAAATCCCGTTCACACACCACCGTGTACATGATTCACCTGGCTTTTGCTGATATTCTTCTGGTTTGTACACTTCCTGTGCGGATCTATTTCCACAGTGGGTTGGGAGATCTGCTCCGGACTATCTGTGAGATTACCGGTCTCATAATGCTAGGCAACATGTACAGCAGCATCTTCCTCCTCACGTCCATTAGCTTTGACCGTTGCATAGCAGTCTGCTTCCCGCTGTCTTCTCGTGTCCGTGAGGGCCGCAAAAAAGCATGGTGCGTGTGTCTGGGAATCTGGATCCTAACTATCGCAACAAGCTTACCAATCTACTTTCAAAGGAATCAAGCCGTTACAAACAATTCCATTACGGAGCACAACTTCACATGTTTTGGTGGTTTTCCTTCCTATGCGACTGGAAAACCTGCTCTTTTTTCCACTCTAATTATTGGGTTTGGGATTCCACTAATCATTATGATCTTCAGCTCATGGGGGCTCATCCGGGCTATAAGTAAAAGCACGGCTGTCCAGACCAGCAACCTAGTAGACGGTGGCAGGATTAAAAGGATGATAATTACAAACTTGACCATCTTTCTGTTCTGTTTTCTGCCATATCATACTATGCTCTTGATACTTAATGCCAATGAATGTTCGTGCCAACTGTTAGTGGCCTACCGGTATAGCCTCATGATAGCTTGCCTGAATGCAATGCTGGACCCTGTGGCGTACTACTTCACGACGGAGACGTTTCAAAGAAAAATGGACGTTGAAGCTGTACGCAAAATATGGCAAATGAACAGTCACAGCTCGGACGGAAACAACCGCTCACGTGCCCCTCTCACAACATAAGAACATCAGTTGGGTCTACTCAACTCTGAAGATCATAATAAGTGTTCATGTAGGCTAGGTCTCGCGTGCTTACATTGACGCAGTTTACATGATTTTTCTGCTTTTATAAGAACGAAACAAGATGAGAGATAGAAGAAACGTGTATGACTCAAAGGTTTTTTTGGGTTTTTTTTTTTAAAAAAGGAAACCACAAGTCTGACGTTTCACCTTTCTAGACTGCATGCAAGAACAGTGTGTGCAAAAGTAAGTGTGCTGTGTAGCCTTGGTGTTTATCATATATGCATCTCTGATAAAGTAAATAAATGACTCATTTAGCCATTGACGTGCAACCCCTAATTTTTTTCAGGACAAACTCTCACTGGGAAACATAACAGTAAATAAATGTAACAGTATGACAAATTAGGATAATTATCTTTTTATAAACATACACAAAAGACAGTGAACATATTCTAAGACAGATAGATTAGAGCATTATTTCCTCATCTACATTGTAGTAATGATTCATAGCCTTTCAATTTTGCAACAATGTTTTTGTTCTCGTATTTCAAATGTTAATATTTGTATGCATTTATGCATTATAAGTTTGCATGTGTGCATTTTTTATATGTGCATGATTGTTTTGTAACTTTTCCATAGAATAGCCTATATGAACATATGTGTTTATGTTAACATTAACTTCTTAGAAAGATGGTGAAACATGTTCCTCTCATGACCCTGTTTCCCAACACCCGGCTTTAATAGTATGTTCTGCTTTTTTACTCTAAAAACATTGCATTTACAAGCTTAAAGCCTTCATTAGTGAAGATGAAAAAAAATTACTCATTGCATAAATTGTTGTTGAATTATAATATTAGAATATTTGAATCTTTAACTGTTGCTAAGGAAGCCGTTTTTTTTTAATGGCTCTGGCAGAAACTTGCACCTTGCTGCTGGGAGACGCGTGACAAATATAAACAATATGTTCTAAAATCTCAAACGCAAAGCCACTAGAAGGCAAGCCTGCAACCTTTAGGCAAACCCATATTTTTCTCAATTATCTTAGCAAAGTTTTATATTCATAAGTCAAAAATAATTCAAAAGAAACCATCATATATTACATTTTGTAACACTGATCTTGAAATATACTTTGAAACTCTTTCTAATATGAGATCACAAAATAAGAAGCTTAAATAACAATAAAAAATTCTAAAGCTTTTGTGTTTTTTGTTGTTGTTGTTGTTCTGTTTTGCATGCTTTGAGATGTGCAGCCTTGCCCTATGTTTGCCTTGTGCCTTTTGTGTGATGAAACTGAATAAAGAGCCAAAAAGCATAACAGCTAATGCTAACCCTGCACCATAGATATATATTGGTGGTACGCAGGGAAGGAGACCAGAGACTGACTCTGCAACTTGAGTCAACTTCTCTTGACAAAATTTGTGTAATGTATTCCAGTCTTATTTTCAGAGATATAATCTTTAATTTTTACTCCGGTCCTGCCTTCATTTTCATCCTGCAGATCTTAAGTTAAGGACTGGCATTTTGAGGATGCATGCAGATAACCACACATGTCTGCTGATGTGATCGATTTTCTTACCCAAAAGCAGGGGCGGTTTCTTCAGTAGGACGATAGGGTGACGCAAGGGAAGTGTAAAGGGGAGGAATTTTTGCTATCGCATTCAACCACAGTGTCACACTATGTGTCACTGTTCTAGATGAGCGGGTTTCAGACCCTGGGTCATGAGACTTTAAAAATGGGTTGCCAGGATGATTTAACATCCACTGTAGTGGACAGATATATTTTCTGTCACAAAAAAAAAATGTACAAGAAAAATATTGTTAAAATCAGAATGAAAGTACATCCTATTTAGCTGAAAAATAGTTTTTTGTACCTGTCTGGTTTTCTGAGAATAAAAAGATTTAACACTTATTCCTGAGGTACTTGGTGCATCTCCTCTTCCCTCCGCCTTTTTGAATATATTATGCAATATCATGAAACAAAAAAGAGATACAGAGACAATAGTTAAATGTAATCATAGGCAACACTTTGGGGGTTCACCAGTTGGTGGTTGGGGCATGGTGCTACAACTTAAATGGTCCAAAATGGCTTGTAGTGGACACCATGCATGAAAGGCAAGAAAAATGTATGGTATGTAACAAAATTCAAGCTGGAATCCACAAACGTAACTTTAATAAGAAAATAAACATAAACAACACAACTAAAGTAAGTGGAAGCCCCCTCACGTCAGACTCCAATCAATCATGTTTTGCAGCATTTTGTTGGGGAAAAACATGGGGCGTATTACAGAAAGATCTTATCTTATTTGTTTGGTAACCATGGTAATTTCAGTTAGGACCACATTTAGGGCAAAAGCTATTACAGAACAGCATTTCCTAAGTGCGTTATCTTATCTTAACTACAGACAGGAAGGGGGTATTACAGAAACCTCCTAACTTGACAAAAAAGCCTAAAAACTGTCTTAACTTTAGGACAACCCCACAGCTGTCCTAATTTCAAAATTATTTGAAAGCTAATGGAAAAACCGCTGACAGTTGCACTGTCCAACAATCGTATTATATTTATTAATAACTGAAAATGAATAACGGAGATGTTTAATAGTAGAAAAACTCTTGGAGGATCCTGAAGATGTTTTACATTTTGATGTCAAAACCCTTATGTAAGCAATAAGGTACGAGAGGCCGTGCTGTATCGTGAATAAATCACGGCTGAAGGGCGTTGTTAGGCACGACGCGAAGCGGAGTGCCTGCAACCCCTTCAGCCGTGATTTATTCACGATACAGCACGGCCTCGAGTACCTTATTGCTTTTATAAAACGGTTACCACACAATAAAAATATTAAAACCCAAAATGTATGTATTGAAATGTTACTTTTTTGAAGCAAGTTCGTAAATGCTGTCCTTCCGCTAAAAAAATAGTTCCTGACAGCAACAGTAAACGGCAAGAGAATGTTCCGAGCATGCCTCATCTAATGGAGCTTAAATAAAAACAGAATAGGAGCTCTTATCCGCTGTCATTTATTTTTTTAACACCATATATGATATTTTCTCACACACATACATCTGCTTATCTCTCAGCATGAGAAAACGTCTGTTTTCCGTCTTTTAGTTTTAAAACAGACCGATTCGCGGCACAGCGCGAGTTTGCAAGAGTCATTACAGTGTAAACTGATGGTCATACAGAATCATACCTGAAACAGAAAACTAATAAATTCAGTAATATTCCCTCCTCACTTCGGAAACTGTAGTCTTTCACACAGATGCGCGCCGCACACACATCAACACATCTCCGCGTGAGAAGCGTTTATTTAGACAGGGGAAGGGCGGGGTCTCAAAATTAAAGATGAAAGATGCAACATAACGCCAGCAGGGGTCACTCATACTTCATTAAATAAATAGCAAGCTACTACATAATACATTAAACAGTTTTGATGCTATTGATTGTTTATGTTGCTAAGGGTGGTTGCTAAGGGTGTTGCTCAGTGATACACAGAACGGTTGGGTGAAGCGGTCATAGCCGTGCTGTATCGTGAATAAAACACAGCTGCTGACCAATCAGAATCGAGGAATGGAACTAACCGTTTTATAAAAGTAATTACAGACTGCCTCGCAACATGATATTACAGTTAGTACATTAACTGCAACCAGCATTACAGAGACTAACAAAAGCGTCACGGAGCATCACTGGTTGCAGTGCAAGTGACTAATGCCTTACGTTTTTTTTGTTTTGTTTTTTTGCAAAAGGCTATTTTCAAAGTGAAGTAGCTTTCGTTTACCTCATCAGCAGCTCGAGCAGTGTTGGTTGCTTAGTAACAGACTTGAGGGTGGATTGTCGAACTTGATGATGCAATTTAAGATTTCCTAACTAGAGATAAGATGCGATTTTGTAAGATAGGATATAAATCCCAAATCAAGTTAAGATTTGTTTCTGTAATACGAATTTGCGAAAAATCCTAATTTAACACATCATATCTTAAGTTAAGACATAAGATAAAGAAACTTTCTGTAATATGCCCCCTGATGTGTAACATTATATTAGATCCGAGCTAATATATAGGCCACCTGCCTCATTAATGTTAATCTAACAATATAAGAAAAGATCGCTGCTTTTGATTGAACTGCTTTTGTAGTTTTAATAATCAGTTTATTTGTAATGAACACACTGAAGTGATTTTTACATTTGATTATTTGTTTTTCTTACTTGAATTCTTGTTTAGATGTAAATTGAAAAAAGTAATGCACTATTTGTTTCTTTCATATTTGTTCTACTGTTTTTTTTTTGCATCTATTCTTATTTATAATAATAACAAAGATAAAATAAAAAATAGCTATATTGTGATTATTAATATAGTAATGATCATTAAGAAAAGAATCGGAGGAAAAAATGCAACGTTGCTAGGTGATTTTGCTTCGCAATCTTAAGATCTTTTCTCTGAGTAGACTTCGCTGACTCTATCGACTTCAAACAGGTGTAGCTCAGTCATTTTTCGTCCGACTGCAACAAATCATATATCATTTTGAATGTCTTTTTAATGGAGAATGTGAAAGTTAAAATACCTCATTTTTGAAAATTTGCTCATTGTGACCCATTTTGCCAGCACAGGTCACATATGCAGTACTTAATGCATGTAAATGGTTGTATATATATGGGTCGCGTCAATTAAAAAAGAAAAATAGGGTCGGTCTTAAAATGTCTCAAAACCACTGCCTTATTCCTACACGACAGTTTTTGTATGAGACTGTTCTACCTGCAGAAGTTCTATGAGTTTGTAAAGCATCAGAGCCAGGGACAGTGTGAGGCAGCATTATCAGCTAATGCTTTCATGTTTTGCACTTCAATGTCATTGTTGTAGACTGAGCACCCCCTAGTGGTAGGTTAAATCAAATATTTTACTTTAAACACTTGAGAAATGGAACAGATTTGTCTGTCGTGTTCACAAACGTAGCATAGGAATAATAATATCATATAATATCATATTTATCATCACATCATCACATAATATCATAATTATGATAAATGATTTTTGTTTAGTGTAGCTTAGGCTTATATTTGATGCTGATAACATCACGTTATTTGCCTGTAAATTAATCTCCTTTTTCTCAAAAATAGATACTGTAAACGCAAGACCACCACTATTTAGGAATTGTTCAAAAAAGGTAATCCTCCTTCATAAGACATTATTTTTACGAATTAGTCTTTCTGTGGACCTTGAAAAACTCCATATAGGGATGTGTTTTTCTGGGTTGCTGAAGAGTTTAAGATGGACATTAGGGATTTGGCACCCTCTCTATTATTCCGTTGACTGTGGGTCATTATTGCCGGACAACAGCAGAAAAAGAGATCTTGGCGTGCTTCAGTGGAGTGTGCCCGTCCCGTAGGTGAAAAGAACAATAGTAAAGGGGTAGAGGGGATGGGTCGCGCGCTATAGTAGTTCTCCTAGTGTGAAAACACTTAAAAACTAAGATTTTTTTGCTATTGTTGGACGTTCCCATCCTCCATCCTTTACCATCCTCTGTCTTTGTTGGGGTAGCGGATACCGCCCCATTCTTGTTTTTGCTTGCGTAGGCTATATGAAAAACATTGCACATGGAATTCAGTAGTAGAAAACAGCCTATATTTCAAACGCATCCCAGTGCATTTAATGCCCTTACTTGTATGCTCTATATCAGGTTTAAAAACAGAATTAACAGGACAGTGAAATCCACAGGTGCATCCTTTTTATGGTAAAATCACTTTTTACTTTAGTGGTAATAGTCCCTAAATAAGGTGAGAGTCACTTTCATTTTTCTACTGAGTCAGTTACGTGTAACTATTACTCACAGTGAGTCACTTGTGAAATCAAACTTTTGAACTCTTGCTTCATCTCAGTACACCAGCACTATGCGTGGAACCAGTGATTCGTGGCATTTAATAGGCCAAACCCGAGACTGTGGGAAATTGTGCAGCAAAAAGCACCCATGTATTGTCATGATAATTTCGGTGGGTGGAGGTTTGAGGGGGAGCGTGAGTACATGTTAAACGAGGTTAAGTGAGCCTGTTTAGTTTCTAGATTTATCAAGACTACGCCACCGCAAACTCGAGTTTCATAATACTCGTGGGAAAGCGAAAGGTTTCTACCTAGAACTGCAGAAAAATGACGGCCTCTAATATCGACAACGGTCCGGAGAAGAATTTCAACGCAAAAGAAGAGCGAAAGGTAGTGACATTCTCGTTATTTTGTGTTGTTTTCATGCATGCAACTATGGCAAAATATTTAATAATTTGTACAATGTAGAAAGCGATACAAATATATAGCTATGAACGGAAATGGAGCAGATTTTAGTAAATCACACAGACCATCTTTAAAATCTGTATGAACTTGTTCCAGACTGCTGTTTGTGTGAGAATCTTTTATTGACAATATCTGTCAATAAAAGTTTCATAAAACTTTTTTTGTTTGTTTTGCTAATCTCAATATTGTTTTCACAGTATATCTAGTATCTTAGTTTTAGACTTTTATTAGTACCTTATGAGTGAAAAGAAATTGCAATTAGCATGGTTTTTTTTCTCACCCAATGCTCAAATCTGTTGATATTTCATGTGTAGGCCTAGTTATGTTAAATACTCACATGCAATTAACTTATTTGGGCTGTCCAATTAATATTTCACACTTCAGACATACACCTTACAGAACTAGCATGTGTGTTGTATTGCCAAATTTGTACTGAATGAATCCTTTGAGGATGTTTAATGAATATTTCATACACCCTAAAACTGTCTTGTTTATCATTTTAGCTGCGGAAACCCTTGATAGAGAAGAGACGCAGAGAAAGGATAAACTCAAGCCTTGAGCAGCTAAAGGGTATTATGGTGGATGCCTACAATTTGGATGTAAGTGACCCAAATAAACATCAATAAAATATAGAAAAACTCTTTATATTTGATATCTTTTTGCACAAATATAATTCAAGTAATAAAATGATTTTAATTATTTTCTATTCAAATAAATAATCATTTAAATATAATTTTATATTGCATTTTTTTTTTTTTTTTTTTACTTTTCCCACAGCAATCTAAATTGGAGAAGGCAGATGTTCTTGAGATAACAGTTCAACACATGGAGAACCTTCAAAGAGGTTCAGGTTAGACTTTGCTAAAACCATATCTTAACTTTTTCATATATATTTGAGGTTAATATTATTTCAAACATACAAAAAATCCATACTGATCTTTAAGGGTAAATTCAGGATCAAATTACTCCCATGGTACTATATGTATAAATGATATTTTATTTTCAGGTGGTAGCCTCAGTCCAGGCACTGGGTTTGAGTCTCGACAAAGATACAGTAGCGGCTATATTCAGTGCATGCAGGAGGTGCACAACCTGCTCCTGAGCTGCCCTGGGATGGACAAGACCCTGGGTGCTCGTCTGCTAAACCACTTGCTGAAATCTCTTCCCCATATCAGCACCGAGGTTGGCGGCACGAGTTCTTTTGGCACCCCCGGCCCTCTTCCTCTATCTCCTACCCAATCCCCTCTAAACCTGGCCTCCTTACATCCCCATCCTCTCCACCTGCACACCCCTCCATCCCCTCCAACTCCTTCCCCACCCTCCAGCCCCACTCACTCTCCCAGAGTCCCACCGATTAGAGAGAGACCACATGAACAGTCCTCACCCACCAGGTCTCCTTCCCCTCAGTCTCCAGCACGATCGGCCCTTCCCCCTTTCTTTCCAGGAGCTGATCCCTCTATGTGGAGACCCTGGTGAATGAAT
>JAFVLL020015562.1:0-65946 GCA_021397915.2 Tor tambroides
AAAACCTGGTATGCGTTGCACCTGCTGCCTATTTATGCTCGCGCTGTCATCAGCGGCAGCTGGATGCAATCATTGCATGCCAATGTGCATTGGCTTGTTTAGTTTACACTCGAAGTGGATTGGTCTCTCTAAGCGAGATCCCATTTGTCGGTCACCGAAGTGACGTCTCTGTTCCCTCCTTCAGGGAACAAGGGTTACATACATAACTGAGACGTTCCTGATTCCCATAAGGCATTTTCTTGGCACTTTCCAGCGCAACACAATAAACCATGGGAATAGTAGCGGAGTTCCTCCTTCTGTTGGTATGCCAAGGGGGACTGGAGCTCCACCACACTGTAATTGGTCCGTGTCATGGATGTTAATGTCATTACATCCTGAAGTTGATGAAGCCATTTGTGCCATCTTAATTATAGGGCTATGTCACTGTTAATGTAATCTAATCTCATTGGACAGCATTCATCTTCAACCCAATATTACGATCATATTAAAACACTGTAGTTTTAAGAGCATACTTGGATAACTGAATAAGAATAGAAAATATAGATAAAAGGTGTAGTAACTACTTGGAGGTGCACAATCATTGTATTGGAGAATAAAAGCCATATGAACAGTGGGTCTGCATTACAACCAAAATAAAACATTTTATTTAGATAAAATCATGGAATATATTGTAAGTGATAGGTTTTACTCGTGCATTTCACTATACAGCATGAAAAGCCTTAATTCAGAAAGTGCTGACAGTTTCAGTTTGCAATACATTACAGTACATGTAATATAGATGTGAATACAATGTGCATTTATCATTTATTAATTCATGGAATAGTAAAGGTGCAATCTGTGCTATGCTCTGCTGTATCGTGGGCAATGCAATTATTGATACAAACCTTAGATTTGTAGGTTTCATATCATCATTTCATTTTTAGTGTTTTATGGACTCTGCGGTGTGATTTCATTCCAAATGAAAATATGTTTCATGAACAGAAATGTTGGGTCAGGGTTATTATTCAGAGCACTGGCTCAGAGTGAGTATGAACCTTAAAACAATAGTCTTCTTTTACAGAGCTATACTGGGTGGAATTTGGGTATTTTACATAAGTTTAAACCGTGATGACCTAACCGATGAAGTGTGTGTGTGTGTGTGTTTTAAATGTCCACCAACCTCATTTAAAAGATCAAATTGCTTGTTTGTTTACTCTAGAATGCATGTCAATTAGTTAAACTAGATTCAAAATAAATTTAGCATCATTTAAGTAAGATGCATAATATTAATTCCATTTTGTCAGATTTTATTAGGCTATTATTGAAATGTAATTTCGACAGAGTTACAGAAATATGTTGAAATAGCCTACAGAAATGTTGAAAATACTGATTATGTTGTAAACTCATGTGTAATTAAAGTATTTTAGGACTTTTTACTTTGATGGCTACACTGTAAAAAATTTACTAAATTATTATTTAGTAACTAGTTCACAGAAATGTTATGTTCAGTCAATATCTCTCTCCAACGTGTTATCTGAATTGTTAGTTTTTAGTTGGCTTAACCTTTACTGAGCTAGTTTTATAGTCCATTCAGCTAAAAGGTCTTAAATGGTCAAACATTTAGAAAACTACAGCAAGTTATGTCAATTACAATTTAACCATTTACTCCATGTGTTTTATATGTTACCTCAACTAAAATTTATTATTTGGGCATCATAAGAATGTCACGAATCCGGTTCGTGTTCGTACGTCCACTCACCACCAGAGGTCACTCGCTCACCACATTGACTCTTGCACCAC
The DNA here is from genome assembly GCA_021397915.2 of Tor tambroides. Taxonomy (NCBI): domain Eukaryota; kingdom Metazoa; phylum Chordata; class Actinopteri; order Cypriniformes; family Cyprinidae; genus Tor; species Tor tambroides. Next base: position 1,780 of record JAFVLL020015562.1, read on the forward strand.
ACTAACTGTTCTATATTACCACGGACTACAATTCCCATCATCCATTGCACTGAAGTCACACACTCCGCTGGTTACACTGATCACACTCACACCTGAGGACTATCTCACATTGCTCTGATCTCACAGCTGATTGCACTGATTACACACCCTACTTAAACTATGGACTTCCTCTTCCTCTCTGCTGAGTATTGTCTAGCGTTTAGCACTCTCCTATTGTTAGCTACGGTACCGAGCCATTCTGTGTTCTCTAGTCTTAGTTTAGTTTAGTTTGTTTTGTTTATAGTCTCGTTTCCTGTTTCCTACCCTCCTATCGTGGATTAACCCTTGTCTCGCCATTGGACCCTGTTTGCACCTCTCTCGGATTTCTGCATGTGTACCTGGATTATCTCTCTGCCTTGCCCACTTGGATATTGTTTGCCGATCGCCGACCCACGCTTGCCCTGAGGATTACTCTGTGTCTTGCCCATGCCATACCTGTTTGCCATTGTTCGACCCTGCTTATGTTTATGACCACGTCTCTGTCCAAATAAAGCTTTGCACATGGATCCACACGTCTCACGTCTTGTTCGCCCCGTTACAAAGAAATTGCTGTGGAAGTTATTAATTTTTTATATATTTTAATGGTTTAACAAAAATATTAAAATGATTAACTGGTGTCTATAAATCACTAAATACACATTACAACACATAATAGCCTTTATTTTTTATAACAGTCTGCATTTATAACATTTTTCATACAGACTAAACATACAGGCTTGAAGAAAAGTCACCTACATTCATCTACTTTTTGGGTGAACTATCCCTTTAAATCTCCAGTTGACAAACATTACACCTGTAATACAACTGTGAACTCGGAACAAGAAAAAAACAGACTAATATTAGCGTAGATGCCACTGTGAACAATAAAGCAAATTATAATTATACTAAAAAGTCCAAACATTTACACATACTGTATTACCTGGAATGAAAACAATAAAGTCTTAGTCTTGAAAGTACACACACACACATTATGTAGTTGCAGTAGAGCGGTCTGGTCACGTGCCAGTGTTTGGTGCCTTGGAAGAACTAACTGGGTTGCATCTGAAAACTTGCAACGATGATAAAGCACCAATGAAACATTTGGCCCATGATGAAGAAAGAAAAGTACAATTTATCTCAAAAAATGAAATGATGCCTTTTAAATCATTTACAATGTAACTAAATTTGTGATGAAACAGAAGTTGCAACTATTTTTCATTAGTTTAGTCAACAATGACATTCTGAATGTTGAATGAATTTGAAAATAACCCTTCATTTAATGTTTTTAATATATACTTGTGCATACTTAATATAATATGCCTTCTCAACTAAGCCCAAACAAGAAAATTACTTCCAACATTTTGTTCCAACATTTTGTTAATTGGACTTTTTACAGTGTACTACTTGACATTGACATGCTAGTCAGATCAACATTTTTGTAATGAAAATATTATAAACTCTTTTTTAAAGTATGACACCAACATGAAATATATAAGAACTTATGTTTTTAAACCTTTTGTCTCAGATATTAATATTTGCCATTGACCCATATACAGAAAAAGATGCGGTGTTTAAATCACAGTGTTTGTTTTCTTGTTGGATAACATCGTTTGCACCAACTGTCTCACGTAATTTTCTATTGCTCATAAACTTTTACCTGTTTATCACACTCAAGGCTCCCATTTAATGCTCTTAATACAGATATTTTATGTAGGTTAGTATAATAATCTTACAGAGCTACATAGCAGAACAACTGGAGAAATCAAGCTGCAATAAAATGGTACAGTCTGCGTACGGCTTCAAGTTTACCCAGTCATTTGCTCTTCTACTCTGAGAAGAGTAACGACCAACCGGTACCGCACGGTGATGGTGTTAAGAAAGCGATCAAGATCCGCGTTTTCTTTCTTCTGCTGACACTACAGAGAGTGTGTTCATTTGTAAGTAGGGCTGTCAAAGACACGCTTATTCAGTAACCCACCGCTATTACCCACAGGACTGACTAGGATTCACTGCGCTCTGCTGGCTCTGTGTTACCGCTATGGGCTCAGTGTGAGTGAAGAGACAAAGATTTTGGGATATATATCTTTGGCATTTGGCTTTTTGTCAGTTTCTCAAATGCAAACGGAAATATGTGGCAAAGCTTCGTCTTACTCTTAACCGGTTTGCTTGGGTTGTGTTCATGTTCAAGTTTCCCAAGTAACATCAACATAGGTGAGTACTAAGCGGCTATTGTTCATAACCGTGTCCTGACAGTGATTTAAAGTTTCCGTCGCACAGAATGAGGTACGGTTAGCCATTTGGGTTTAGATATCCCCATTCTGATGTTATTGTTCTTGAATGACTTTTGTCATCTCGACAGGAGGTTTGTTTCCAACCGACTCCCATGAATACGACGTGTTCCGTTTCGCGCTCTCTCAACACAATGATGTTCCTAAACTGGTACCACAAGTGGACATGGTGGACACGGGGAGCAGCTTTGCCATGACATACGCCTGTAAGTCCTGTATTAATGTATAACTCAGAGGTATGTTACTCTTCCCAAAACCAAACCTCTGCAGTGCGCACACGACCTGTTTCCATCACGCTTGTTGCTTTGCAGAATTTCTGTACGACTCTGCACATGATGATTTATGCCAGGGAAACAGTGTAGGCTTTGCGAAGTAGGAGAACCTCAGACATTTTGTTGCTGTGAAAATGTGTCTTCACTTATACAGTCTTAAACCCAGCTGGATTACTGTCAAGAATAACATCAAGATGTCAGGTGCAAAATATCCTAGAATACCTGAGGTTGAATTTGACACAAGCCAGTGGTTCGTTTTCACATTTCCAAATGCTTCTTTTGCCACAGTGGTTTGTTCATTTCACTCCTTTCATGACCACATGCCCATTTACAAAATAAATACTATATAATATAATAATATAATAAAGTACCATATTATTTATGGTGCAAAAAATATTATATTTAGCAAGTCAATACTTTACAATAAAATATAAGAAGTCACTAGAAGTTCCTGTGTGGTGCATTACATTAGATTATTTTACTCAAATAGTTATGCTTCTTTGTTATCAGTTATGTAAGGATATGCATTTTATGTTGTTTATTGCATTATTTTAGTCTATTTTTTTTCTGTTGAAATGTTGCCTGAAGCACCGTCACAACCTTTTTCTGCAAATTTAAGACACCACAGTTGATACATTTAACATGTTTTTTTTTCGCAGTGTATTTACAGATTTGACAGCATATTTTCTGTCATGAGATATGAAATACATCCTGTACATTGCTAATATGAACATTTTTAGATGAGCTGAACAAAGAAAACATCCTCATCCTTAGCTCAGCTGGCTGTCAGTCACAAGTGTTGCCCTTTGATGTCTCAGATTGACACAGACAACCTTTCCATGTTTGTGTTCAACCCTGCCAGCGACATACAACACTGTATAATGCTTAGCATGCAAACAGCTTCTTATGAAGAGATTTCAGATGTTTGAAATATTTTGACACTAAAACAGACTGATCATTCTGACAAGTTCATATGTGCTATAGTCTTTCCCAGATGAGTGCGTGTGACAAACCTCTCTCATGTACACATCAGTGGTGCCCTTTTAAGTGAGTCTCAGTGCCTCAAAGCAGAGTTGGCTGTTTACTGGAGGCTGAGCAGAGAAACTGGGGCTGGAGCAATGTTTTCCATTTTAGGGGACTCCTTAGGGCATTTTTATAGGGTGACACCGGAGAGGGTCTTATTAGAGGGAGGTTATCAAAGGAAAGTTTAACACACAAAAAGTAAAGGCTGAGTCCGTATGTTCTTGTCACAGGGAAGTGTGAAAGTAATTATATGGAGCTAATTACATCTGCAGAGAGTTCGCTCATCAGGGCGATTGTGCATGGCTGCTGTCTTATCCTCTAATCGCTACATACACCTTCCCAGAACAAAACCTGAGATCACTAGAGCAGTTTGTGTGCCAGGAGGTGTAACAAAATTCAGTTTGATTGTAATTTGATCATTTTCCTCTTTTGCTGCAAGAACAAACCAGGTCTAGAGAACAATGAATGGGGCTTTAAGAAACATAACAAAAGAAAATCAGTGTTTTTGTTACTTGATTGATATGTTCAGGACAACTGTGTCTTCAAATGTGCTTTTGTTTGTTATGAGCGAAAATGACCAACCTGCTATAATAACAATACAATAGTACAAAGCGAGTTTATCATTTCAAGCCCATTTGGATCTGTTTTCAAATAATTGGCAAATAATTGACAGATTAGTCAATGCCATTTAGGTTAAAGGAATAGTTCAGCCAAAAATGAAAATTTGATGAAAATTGAGTCACCCTCAGACCATTCAAAATGTTGTTGAGTTTGTATCTTCATTGGAACAGATTTGGAGAAATTTATCATTACATCACTTGCTCACCAGTGGATCCTCTGCAATGAATGGTTGGCGTCAGAATGAGAGTCCAAACAGCTGATAAAAACATCACAATAATCCACAAGTCCATCAGTTAATGTCTTGTGAAGCAACAAGCTGTGGGTTTATAATAAACAAATTAATCATTAAAAAATTTTTAACTTTAAAACATTCCTTCCTGCCAAAATATGAGTCTTCTGTCAATAATATTGCTTTCTCCAGTGAAAAAGTCATCTTGTCTGATTCAGGAGAGAAATATGGAGCACTGTTTACAAGCAAAAACAGCCCAAAACAGTTCTAAACAAATATGTGGATTGTGATGGGAGAAAACAACAGGGGATGGACCTTTTTTTAACTGGAGAAAGCATTGTTATGGGTTATGGATTGGTATGTTGCCTTAATGATGGGTTTGTTTCTGACAAACACATAGATTTTCATTTCATAAGATGATAATTGATGGACTGGAGTTGTGCTGATTACTTGTGGATTACTGTGATATTTTTATCAGCTGTTTGAACTCTCATTCTGATGGCACCCATTCACTGCAGGAGATTAGTGAGCAAGTGATGTTAAGCTAAATTTTTCCAAATCTGTTCCAATGAAGAAACAAACTTATCTACAAATTTTCATTTTTTGTGAACTATTCCTTTAAAAAATGTTATTGATGATATTACACTGCAATTGAAGATATTAAAATACTTAAAAAACAGCATGTTTATAATGTGCTCATTTCCACAATGATGCTGTCTTAAGCTTTCTTTACACTAGGTATTTCTGTCTTAAGTGATGTGATCATAAGTGGTCAGCTGAGACTGAAAACTGTTTACAATTGGTATTAACATGCATCTCAGATGAGTCTCCCGTGAGTCACTTGTGATTGGATTTCAAAGGGGTTCAGATGGTCGGTTTCATTTAAAGTGCCTCTAACCTACTCTTGTTTTAATGCAGTGGCTCTCAACCCTGTTCCTGTAGCCCCCTCCATTTTACACCCACAATCATTTCCAGGAACAGGGCTGAGAACCTCTGTTTTAGAACTATAGTTGATTGACAGAAGTAGGTGGTCCTTGTTGTCTGGGAATACATCAGGACAGAGTAACATCTATACTACAAATGCAATGTGGTCTCATGCGTTTCTGAACATATGCTCCTGTATTTAATGCTGCAAACCAGGTCAGATGTTTAGATGTTATATCACTTCCTATGCTATAGCATTTCTAACTTTTTAAAGCATCAGGTAATCTGAGAAGAGCAAAGAAAAAAACAGCCTTTGTCATCTTTTACTCATGAAATATGTACTTCTTTGTATAACACATGTAAAGGCTTTATATTTTTCGAATAAGACATTTATAGGTGTTCCCATTACTGCAAATCATTATCTGTTATCATATTTATAATACTTCGTAAAACAGATGACATGCATGGCAGAAATGGCACATAAAGCAGTAAAGACTCTTAGTTTCTTAGATATGTGCCTGAACTGGTTACTGAAGTTGCCTTGACTCTGAAGAGCTACAGTAACCGTTTAGCACGACTCAAATAGATTCATTTAATCTATTATTCATTGCATCATAGCCAAAGTGATTATTTTCAGGGGTTTTGATGTATGCATGTCGGAGCAGAGCCACAAAGGGAGTTATAGTGAAAAATCCACTTATGTAGGAGGGAACTGACAATATTTAGTTGGAATAGGACAGGTGTTCTTCTGAGAAGGAAAATTGTTTAACCTGCTCTGATAATTGTGGGCTTTAATCGACATGGCAAGACACTGTTCAGTGTTATATAGAGAGGAATGCAGTGTTAAGATTAGACCGCAGTGGACAGATCGTAGAATACGGTTGCCTTTATAGTGATAATATCTTCAGGAACGGGAAGTTGAATGATGAAAGTGCTGATGGGATCATACGCCTACAGAAGGGGGTCCCATGATGTAAAGGGTTTATGAAGGGGTATGTGAGCCATCATTTACTCACTCTCATGTCATTTCATTTTTGAAAAATGTCATACAATGAAAGTCAGTGGGTCCCAGTGTAGATTGGATCACACTGACTTTTACTGTAAGGATAAAAACATTTGAAGCATTCCCCAAAATATCCTGTTTGTGTTCAGCAGAAGAAAGTCACACAGGTTTTAGGATGAGGGTGAATATATGATGACAAAAATGTCATTTTCAACTATCCCTCTTCAAGCAGTGCTACATTTCAGCCTTCATTTGAAATGCATCACAGTATTTGACAGTAAACAGTTTATCAGAATTGGCCCTTAGATGTTTTCAAACACAATATCAGCCCACATGAAAATGGCTATACAATATTAATGCTGAAGAATTGCACGCACCTTTGATTTGATGTTGAAGTTGAAGTTGTCAGTTGCGCTGATGAATAGTGAGCTACATGCAGTACGTCGACCTTTACTTTTACTTTACTTTTACTTTTAGTCATTTAGCAGACGCTTTTATCCAAAGCGACTTACAAATAAGAAAAAGTAACAAACTAAAAGTCAAAACTCTGTAAATACTATATAAACACACACATTTAAGAAAATAAAGAAATTAAATAAAAATGAAAAATGCATACAACATTTCAAAAACTAAACATTTAAATGAAAACAAAAAAAGTAAAGCTGAAAACAATTTAAAATATTAAAACAACAAAAGGTATGAGTATAATAATGCTTCTAACATAACACTAAGCCAAACACCAAAAAACAACGACGTGTATGTACAGCCACACACATATACATATACATACATATAAAAATAAATGCAATATATATATTATTTCATTTCCATGTAGTATGAAGTACTAAAATAACTAAAATTAAATAAAACTATAACTTAATAAACAACCAATACAGACATCAACACTGAGCCAAACATATTTGTTTTAAAAACAGCAACAACAACTTACTAACACATAGTAAGAAATGGTTATAAAAACTGAAACAGAAGTGAAACAAGTAGTAGGAAAGAGGAAAAATTAAAGTGATACTTATATCCTTTGTCGGTGTCCCTGCCCGGTGGAGTCGCACGGTAGAGTCGATGGTCTTTACTCTTCGGTCTTCACACGACCGCTGCCGCGGTAAACTAAGCTTTTTCATACCCATCTAACAAAACACTACTCCAATTCAGCTGCACACACTTTCCTGTTAATCGCAACAAATTGCTAAGCAAGCGCCCGACACTGACAAGGGACGCGATGCAGTACGAGACCAAACGCGATTTCAGCACGTCTCCACACAGTAAACAAAACAAGCGTTTCCTAGCAACGACAACTGCGCTAAACACTAATGAGACAAGTAAATACACTTATGACCTCCCAGTGACAGTTGAATTAACCAGTCAGTGTCTGTCATGATGGCGATGAGTGTTTCTCCTCATGCCTTTCTAGTTGAATAAAACCCCATCATCACATCATTTTAAACCTGGCAAACAGGCTTTTGTCTATTGTGAATAGGACAGATTCATTTTCTCCCATATATGAATTTTAAGAATCCGTTTCTGCTTTTGCCACATTGCAAGCCTTTATGACAGTCTGTTCTTGGCATTAGTCCCATTCGGCCCCGTGGTCCTCCTTTCAGCACGTATCAGTCCTTTCATCACGTTGACATGCAGTCGGGCCAAATGTCCACAGCATGTCAATCAGGCGGGCTCCAAAGAGACCCATTGAAGCTCTCGTGAGAGAGAGTTCAGGAACAAACACTGTTTTGTGTGTCTTCCCTGTGGAACTCACATAGACCGCTGAAGAGCTTTTACCTGTGTGGTTGCCTTAATTCGAAGCTTTCTGTACAAGTAATGGAAGACTTTAAAGACAGCGAGTGCCTTGATGTGATAGCTAGCCTGAATATCCAAAGAATATTGCCAAGGATAGCTCAGGCAGCCACGTTAGCTTCATTTGCAAAGCCTTCCAGCAATCAGACAATGAAGCACTGTGAAATATGGATGCTTTTTTGATACCCGCAAACTTTATTGTTGATTATAGATGACAGGTATGTCATTAGCGCCATTAGCCGTTAGGAACTGGACGCAGTTCAGAGGGAATGGCACAGGCGGGCTGAGGTTAGCTGTGGTGATTTCAGGATATGCGCCTGTGGGGGTACATGCTCCCCGACCTTCACTGGGCTGGAATGATACAGTGATAAAAATGTACCTTATCAAATATATCATCTTGCAAAGACTGAGGCTACAAGCCGCTTAGAGGACACCAGGGACAAAATCTGATTCTGTTAGGTGACAAAAAGTGCCCGCTTGGCTGTAATCTCTGAAATGATCTAGGTATTTTCTCTCTGAGTAAAACGCTGGGCCCTAATGCTACAGGATTCAGCGATGAGCTGCCACTTTTTCATCATTTTGTAAGGAACAGTTTACTCGAAAATGAACATTTTGACATTAACTCATTCCCATGTCATTTCCAGCCTATTACAGTAATATTTTCTTTGTGAAGCGTGCAAGGAAATCTTACGCAGAATGAACAAGCTTATGTTTTCCATTCAAAAAAAGTGGGTAGTGAATATGACTTTTTGATTAATATTACGATATCGATTAATTTTGAATTTAAGATCATATTTCAATACTAGGGATATAATGATGCACCCTGAGATGTTAAAGGAATCGTGATACAATTGGGAGTAGGGGTTTATATGAATGTATCGTATCATGAATTGTATCGCGTTGTGAGTTGAGTGAATTGTCCCTATTTCTTACACACTTTGCATTCATGAATGCATTTCGGAAAAACAATTAGCTTTATCAAAAAGCTGTAACAGCATGTCTCTAGAACAGACAAAACAATATGAATATGGGTAAATACGATTGTGTTTGTGTGCTTTTTACAGCACACGGTCAATATGATGATCATAGCAATTAAGTTGGAAAGATGCAAACTTTGTTTCTGAATGCCCAAAGTAAAGATACAGTGTCATTTTATTTAATATTTAAACAAGGCCAGCCAATGAAATACATGTTCAAATTGCAATATTTAACAACTTTAGTGCATCCAAACAATGTAAACAATATGATTTAAGCACTTAACCCAGATGAAATGCAAGCTCAATCAGCATATTGTAAAAACTCTTGACAGATGCTTCTCATAGAGATTGGCTGCTGCACGGTATTTTTCACTTGGTATTTGCATAAAGTTGAACATCTCTGAACTTTTGGCCGTTATCAATGCTTTTTTCCGCACAAGCGTGAAGCTCAACTCCCATAGGAATGAAATACAAATGCTCGCTTGCTCTGCGCCAGTCGACACGCCATACCGTGAGGGGGGTGGTGGAGAAATTGTGCTTTCTGTGGTTTAGAAATTACTAACATCATGATTTTATTACATTCGTTTATTTTCTGTGAAGCTGCTTGGCAATGACGTGTATCATGAAAAGTGCTAACCAAATAAACATGAATTGAACTGAATTACAATTTTTGATTAATCTCACAGACCTAGTATTGATTTTTATTGCCAAGAGTAAAAACAGGACCATAAAAGTAATCCACTAGTTTCCATACTAGTGTTGAAAAATTTGGTTTTATTCAGCTAAGATGCATTCAACTGATCAAAAATTATAGTAAAGACATTTATAATTTAACAAAAAGATTTCTGTTTTAAATACATGCTGTTCTTTTCAACATTCTATTTATCAAAGAATTCTGAAAAAAGATTAAAAAAAAATTAGTTACCACAAAAATAATAAGCAGCACAACTGTTTTCAACATTGCTAATAATAAGAAATATTTCTTGAGCATCAAATCAGCATATTAGAATGAATTGTGAAGGATCATGTGACACTGAAAACTGGAGTAATGATTCTGAAAATGATGCTTTGCCATCACAGGAACAAATAACATTGTAATATATATATATATATATATATATTTTCAAATAAAACTGTTGTAATAGTACTTCACAAAATTACTATAACTATTTTACTTACAATTTTACATAAGAGACCTTTTTCAAAAATGTTAAAAAAATCTTACTATCCCTAGACTTTAATGTAATTTATTTAAACTGTAATTCATTTTTAATATTCTTCTGAAAACATACAATAGATTTGTGTAAGAAACCGACCAAAGTTGTTGTGTTGCTGCAGATAATTTTCTCTAGCTCTCAAATCTGATGCATGTGTCAATGTTTTTATAAATAATAGCTTAAATTGCTCATAGAAACCTACTGTAAAAACTGTAAAAAAATAAAATAAAATAAAAAAAAAGCAACCAAACTGGTTTTATTTATAAATGTGATTTTATTATCACTGAACCAAACTGACTACAACAACAAATTAATTGTTAAGAATCAGATCAGGTTGAGATAAGCCTGTTACACTTTTTAGAGTGTATAGGATGCCTTTAGCAGACTTGGAATATAGTGCATGAGTCATATGGACCACTTATATGGTGTTTTATTTTTGTCCTTTTGGGAGCTTGTCAGTAAAAATAACCATCCACTTGTTTTCTGAGGAAAACAGAAGGTGAAGGTTGGACTTTCTGCCTAAAAGGTCTCTTATGGATTTCATACAAGAAATAAAGGGTCAGAATGACATGAGGCTGAATAACTGATGACAAAATGTTAATTTTTGTTTAAAAAAATCCCTTCATACAGCTACAGTATAACGCATCGCAGTCAAAACGTCACCTGTACAAATCCGCATCTCTGATTGACCATGGCTGGCATAAATGCCTCCTGTCACCATTTTGATTCCTCAGCCATGTCACAGGACTGCACATCAGTTCAAACACGCTTTTTACCTCAGCTGCTCAATAACCAAAGGCAAGGAGAACAGAGGCTGCTGGAACAGATTGATGCAGTGAAGCTCCTCTCATCTTCACTGCAGTGACTGAAGATCAGAGGAGATCACTCACACTGGACCCACCTGTCACAAACATCTTTCAGCATCGCGGAGATCACCGCAGGCAGGAAACTTGTTTTCTCCTCCCCAACCCTTCTATACGTTCATAAACATGCTCTCTATACCCCAACACAGAGATTCAAACCCTGATACTCCTTCCAGCCAGCACAGCATAAAAATGATTTGTCGTTTCCCTCCTCCTTTTATCTGCGGTAGGCATGAAGAACGCTGATAAAGAAGATGTTCACGCAGAAATCGCGCGTTATCTTTCCAAATGATTGAGATAAATGCATTGTGTAGTCTTGCATCGCCTGTTTTAAAAGATAAACATCTACGAGCGACAGTACATTTGTCAATCCTCGCTATCAGTGCTGTGGAGGGGACAATGAGGGTGATTATTCTGGGGAATGAGGCTTAAATAGTGCCGACTGTAATAAAAGAGAAGTGGAGAAAGCTATCTGCTATCAGAGTTGTTTTCTGAGGCTGGTTTGAAAGTTTGCTCGCCTGAAGGGAAGATTTGGAGCTGAAGTATGTCACAACTGTGGCACATCCCTCATTCACATGCTCAAAGCCACAGGGAACCAACATGTCTGAATGCAAATGGTACGAATCTCCCCTGGAATTATACATTAGCTGGAACGAATAGAAGGTCTTAGCTTGAAAACACTTTGGAATTTTAGCCGCTGAGATAGAAATTTATGGTAAATGAGGCTCTCATATGGTGTTTTATTACAAATGCGCTATAATTATATCTAGAAACACCTGCATTATTATTAATGTATGCAGTGTGGAAGAGTTTCAAAAAGACAGTGGAGCAGTGAAATGTCCCAGAGGGACATTTATATAATTACAGAATAAAAGTAAAGGAAATGAGGTAGGATACAGTTTGGAGTTCAGGTGAAAATGTAGGAAACTCATTACCTTAGTGTTTCTAGGGTGTTTTGGAGCTTTTCTGTTTGAGGAGACCCAGATTTGACACAAGACTCGCAAATACATGAAACAGGCCCCCTTCTGGCGTACTGCAATAAAAATCAATTGCCATGTGCTTCTTAAGCCGGCTGTGAGGGGGCTGGAGCAGAGATGATTGGTGGGTGGAGGTTTCACTGTCACTGTAATTACAAAGAAGAATGCAGGGTAAGACGTATTGAGGTCTTGTTTTTCAGGAGGAGGTGCTTTTGGGGTGATCATGACAGAATTTTAGATAACATATTGACTACCCAGCACTTGCTTTCTTCTCTCATCCCTGGGTATCGATTGAAAATTACTGCTAATGAGTGTTTCACAAGTTTATATTGTTGATGAGCTGATGTTTTATTCCAGATGTTGTAGTTGCATTAGTATTCATATTCATTATTTTTGTGTTTGTATTTTTTTTTTCAGTATAAATACCTAAACATCCTTAAAACAAAGGTAATTTCCTATTTTCAGGGGTTTTCAGATGTTTTGATACCAAGCACCCCAAATATGACCATTCTTTTTGCGAAGGACCTTCCTAAACATATAAATATTTTATTATTTTTTTAAGTACTTATTATTATTTTTAAGACTTACTATCAAGATTAAAGTAAAAAGATTTATAATCGTGCAAGAAAAATATTATGCTTTTTTTAAAGTAAAAAAAAAAATACATTTTTTATGTTGTCACTGTAAAGCCAGAGCTTGTTTTTAGAACATGAGCTGGAAAATATTTACATTTGTGTTAAGTATCTTGTTTTCTTTGTATTTTATTTACCCAGTATATATATAAACCTAAATATATTACATATTGCTTATCACAACAAATATTGTTCCAAAAAAATGTTTAATAATAATTAAATATCTTAAATTACCACATTGACTTTGACAAGCCAAAATTCTTTTTAAAATTTTTTTATTTTAAGGACCAGTTTTCACTATTAACCCCCTGGGGTCTGAGGGTGTTTTGGGGGCCTGGAGAAGTTTCAACATGCTCTGACATTTGTGCTTTTTTCAGTTGCTTATAAAAATATAAATGGCTAAAGTCTAATAACACTGTAAACAGCACAAACTGGGCTACAATAATATGTTAGCAGCATTTATGTACATGATTGTGTTTTTGAGAAAGCAACGTTTATGCGTGGTTAGTGAAAATCTAAAATTTTGAAGTCACTGAAATAAGACCATAAAACACATACAGAACATTTGTTCACAAGACTTTTGAGAACCGGATCTTGTAGCCTAGAGTTTTTGCTTCAAAATAGGGGCTTTCAAAAAAAATGCACCAAAACGCGCCGACGCATTTGTCGACCCCAGGGGGTTAACTAGCTTATTAGCATGCATATTACTAGCACATTGGCTGTTTATTAGTACTTTTTAGGGTCATATTAATGTCTTACTCTCCATGAGCATATTCTATATCCCTTAACCCGACTCAATGCCTAAACTTAACAGCTACCTTACTATCTATTAATAAGCGGCAAATTAATAGTTAATAGTGATTACGTGTTCCCTACTGTAAAGTGTTACCCCTTTTATTGTAACTATTGTAAAATCAAATTTTCCGTAGACCCCAGTTTGAAAACCCCTGCCATAATATAAGAAAGATTTTTTTGTATTTATTTACTTACTTAATTGGCAAATTGTATTTTATAATGCAAAGCTAATGTTCATTACATTAGTCTTACATTTCTTCTCCTTTACTCTTCCCAGTTTGTTCCCAGTTCTCAAAAGGAGTCTACGCCATCATCGGCCTGTACGACAGGAAGACCATGAACATGCTGATGTCGTTCTGTGGCGCTCTGCACGTGTGCTTCGTCACGCCCAGCTTCCCCATCGATACCAACAACCAGTTTGTGATCCAGCTGAGACCTGAGCTCCAGGATGCTCTGATCGCCCTTGTTGAGCACTATAGGTGGACCAAGTTCGTCTACATGTACAGCTCAGACTCAGGTTGGCTTTTTATCCTGCTAACGTGCTGTTTCAAAAGCACAATAACGGAAACTAAATTTATGAGTAGTGCTACCACAGCCTTTTCAGGGTGAGGTAAATATTTCATTATTTGTTTTTTCCCTGTATCTGCATTGCCACTGCAGTTGCAGTCATGATAAAATGTTGTAATACTCCATAAGGTTGCTCAGGATATCACGAAGATGAACTGCAGATAATTTAGTGATTTGTGATTTAGGAGCTTTAGAAGATATTGCTGGGAAAGTTTGAAAAACGTGATGATTTGGCTTGTAATAGGGTTATACTTTGACATTTCCAGTGCCTCGGGTGTAGTAATTTTACTTATGGCTCCCTGATTCCCGTAGGATTGTTCTGATAATCTGTTTGAAGTTCACTGAAAGCTCTTCATTTGTGATTAGAGTATGGACGAGCACTGGCTGCACCATATTTCTCCTGTGAGTGGAGACACGTGTGTGGTTTTCCATCATATTTGCCATATCCAATCATTATCAGACTGTCATTAGAGAATAACTCCAAATAATTACTGGAATCGTTTATGGATCTTCAGCTAGTGAATTCATTTAACATTTGTGCACAGTATTTTCTGCACAAAAACCGTTAATTCGTTAATCACCCACAATCCAGTTTAACCTGGTGCTAAATGTTACATATTTGCGACATATTTAAATAAAGTCATTGTCATTATTTTCAGCACAAACTTGCCATGCCTCTTTTCTATGTAGATTAGGCTCATTATTGATCGCACCCTGTTCACAAAACTCAGTGCTATAGAACTGTTCAGTCATGAAATCAATTTGTAGACCAACCCGGAAGACTAATTCACCATGGCTTCCCTTGGGAATTTCCTAAAGGGGTTTTAGAATAGCAGTCTTCGATTTGTGAGTAAAATAAGGTCTGTGGTTCAGGTTACTTGAAGAGACTTTAATGTTTTGTTCTACAACATAAATTATACATGGTCGTACTGCAATTCTGAATACTGAAGCCTCTGTATACTACAACAGTTACCAATTCGTCAAGCATGTAAACTCACATCTTTGTGGTAGTTGTAGTGGTTTGTGACAGTTCTTTTGATGAAAATATCCTGTGAATTTAGACAGTATTGTATTGTTATATTTATTAAATTATAGTCAGTTTTACTCATAGTACAGTAGCATCTAATTTTAGTCAACGACACACAAAAAAGCCAATTAGAATGTAAAAAATGAAACCAAATATTCCAAGTAGGGCTGTAATGGTATCAGATTTTTACTGCGCGATTTTCCTGGCCAAAATAATTCACGATAACAATATTATCCTGATGTCTATAGAAATTTTGAAAATGTAATAATAAAAGTCCTGCCATAAAAGTCTCGAGACATGTTTTTTAGAAGTTGAACTTACATTAATTTTACATGGATTTCTAAACATGCGGCTCTCTTGTGCGACCCATGAGTGCAACAATGATAGATGTCCCTCTAGAAAATGTGCAAAATATGCATTCTGTCTGAATGGTTTGGTTTCAGTTTTGATGTAAACAAGATCTTCTCCGCATTGATGTCTTCTTTTTTCCACAATATTTTGAATGAATAACGCAGCAGCCGCATCTACTGGGTTCAACTGGATAGGCTAACAAAAACATTAAAATGTAACAATACATCGTCATTGCATCTCCTGTGCCACTGATAAGGCCGCATTAACGCACACCTAAAAATCAACAGCACAGTCTTTTTGTACACCTTTGTACAGTAGGACATTAAAAAAAAATTCATTTCAAATATTCGAAATTCAAATTTTTTTTTTTGCTGTGCTGTTGATAGGAACTTTCTGCAAAAAACTTCCACATTGGCAAGTAAACTTTTCTTGGGTGCAGATACAGTGTCCCATTTTGTCAGTCATCTCCTCCGACAAGATTTTGTGTGGCAGTATTAGCTGCACATCTCTCTGCATTGTTGCTGTCTTTCTTGTACGTTACTGCCAACTACTGTGCTGGAGTATCAAGATTACTCCAGAGAGTTACTGGCACTGGATTATTTACAATATTATAATATGTGTAGTATTAACATGATATCAATATTATATTTTTTTTAAGTATAAGATGTTTTAAAAATGTCATGAGACTCTTTCGCACTGGAAGAACCTTTTGATAGTTCCTAGAACTATTGCCGGAAGTTCCTGCTTTTTGGCATGTTCGCACTGCAGGAACTAGAAATGTTTTTGGGGAATCCAAATTAGCTCCTACTTCAGAGTAGGGTCTAAAACGGTTCTATAGGAACTACCAGTGATGTAAATGTACGCTGACTGGCCAAACACTGGCTACCCGGCAATTTTAAAAAGCCATGTAAAAATATTTACTCCACGAACATGGAAAACAGTGATAACGGCATTTACCTGTTGTCTGCAGCGTTTTGTTTTTTTCTCAGCCTCGATGATAATGCTACAAGTTTTCATAGGAGATTTAGTCAGATTTTCATGCTCTTTCATTTGCGTAAATTGTGCGTTTACATTCCATCTCCGTTATCACGAAACCCACGACACACTAAAAAAAACAGCTCCGATCAGGGCGTCCTCCATTCACCGGTTGTTGATGTTTGTAAATGCTGTGAGTAAAGACGTCACTCTCGGCTCCTTCAGAGTTCCTGCTGCAGGTGCGAATGCAACCAGGAAAACGGTCTGAGGGAGAACTTGGTTCTCTAGGAACGAACCTGCTGGCTAGTTCCTAGAACTACGTGGTGCGAAAGTGCCTACGGCTATCGTTAGTACTAATATTTTGCGACAACCCTAATTCCAGCATTCTATGGATCCATTTAAACATAAAATATAAACTATATAACAAAATATAATATAAAATATAACAAAACGTGAAAGCCCAACCTACTGAAGTGGTCTTATCAAATAATGTTAAGCACAGACCTGGTTTTACTCTTACTGTAAAACCACTAATCTAAAAACCCATATGAAGAACCCAAATTCTCTTCCTGGTTTTAAGACTACAAACTGAACAGCTCTGTTTGTCTGGTGAAATGAACTTCGCATCATCATTACTGCTCACAGAAAGCAGTTGGTAAACAGAACTTCATTTAAAAGAGGTATCTGTGTACATTGTCTATTGATTATAGCAGGATTTACTCATCACATAATGGAGAAGATCATCATACGCAGCCATATACCCAGATGCGTGGTGTAGTCGAGCATTTTAAAGAGCTGATTCAGGCGTCTGGATTGCAGTGGTGGAGAGATGCTGCGCAGTGATGTACAGATTTTGTGGCAACATTTGTGCTGTTACCTGATTTGCATAATTCCTTTAAAACAACACAGAGAGCATGTGCAAATAACCAATAACAGCACTGTCAACAGGCACAGTTCATTCTTTGTGAATCCCCCCACCATGTTACACAATATTACATTTGTCTACACTCCTCTCCCCACTCTTGATTATACAAAGTTAGGGGAAATTAAAACTTCAATCAAGAAACACACATTATTGATTGACATATCATGCAGATATAAGGCAGTGCTGAACTATGAACACAAGGTCACTGAGTGTTTCATCCACACACAAATACAACAACTACCTCTAGAAGCCCCCACTGCTCTCCTGTTGCCTGGATACCTGAGTACTCAGTCTCTAGGTTATTTTAAACCTTTTAAGTAACTCCTGTGTGTGTATGCGTGTGTGTGTGTGTGTGTGTGTGTGTGATGTTTATGTCATGTCATGCACATTAAACCTAGACCTCACAGGTAAAGCAAGAACATGTCAGATGTAATCATAACTATGTCTATGCTGACACAAAATCAGTCAGAATGTTTGTTTGTTTCCTTGTTTTGATCAAATTATATATAGTATGCTGATTAATTGTTTGCACAGTATATCGGTAACATATCAGTTAGTGGCTGGTATTAGAAAGTTTTAATTTTTATTATTTAAATTTTCCAGTATGTAATTGTGCATGCTCATTTCCCTATTTTCATATTTAGGTTATGTTTGCCATCATCTAACGCTCATTGAAAGTTAATTTATTATCACTGTTAAATGTAATCTCAAAATGAACATCCATTTTTCATATTGTATATCATATTGTTGTGATGCCTAAATTTATTTTGACTGATTTTAGTTTTTAGTGATATATTTCACATTTATATAGATAAAATAGTTTATAATTTTAATATTATCTATTTTTGGTTATTCGCCATAACATGAATAATTATTGGCTTATCATTATTGACTGGAATATTTATATCGGGCATTCCTATTTCTGTCATATTTTTAATATCCATATCCATCAGTCTTTGTCCAATGATTATACATCACTGTTTTTCAGCATCTTGCACCATGAGTTTTTTTCCCGTGTATAGCACATTATTGTCAGGAAATGTTACCATTTTAATTTAGGTAGGTCAATTTCAGCTGTGAGGCCCAAAATGGGGGGTGCTGGCTAACAGGTTGCTGTAATATTTTGATTTAACACTGCAGTGGCATGTAGTGCCATTTTATTTTCTGTTTGTTGTTATTGGTACATTTAAAAACACTGGACATATAAACATATAAAAATATTCTGAAAGAGCTGACTTTTTTGATGCATTTAAATATAGCCATTTAAAAACAATCTTTATATTCTATTTATTTATGAATAATCAAGGAATTCACTGTTTTAAATTTCTGAAGTAAAAGTAATTTAGGTATTTTAAGTGAAAAAAAATCTCATTGAATGGATGAAATTCCTTTAATTACTTTTTCTTAAGAAAAAAAGTAACCATTTGGAGAAATTTAAATATTATAAATATTTGAAAAAACTTATGTTTGCCAAAAACAAGCCATGTAGTGATATTTCTCTTGAAAATATGTATTATTTAAACTATTTATTTATTATAATATTTTTTCTTTAAGTAATCATTTAATCAAGTATTTTTACTTTTTACTTGATGCTTTTGCCATAAATGTTCACAAAAATGTAAACTTTGTTAAAAACTGTTTAAATGTTTAACAAAACCATATAAAACAGACATGAATGCAAAAACTTGTCTGAAAGCTTGACACATGCAATGATTTTTTCCTTTTCTCTATTTGAAAGACTTTTATTTGTCATTGACCCAGGTAATGGTCTAATAAATGGAGGAATTTGCTTAATTCCGTTCAATTCATAGGCTAAGAAAACACTCACCTTAAAATACAGATGCTACTGAGGAGCGAATCATCTTTCATTAAACTAATTATATCAACGCGTCTGCTACACAGGAAACAAGCTGTCAGTGTCGGCAGATAGTTCCTGTTTGAAGAACAATCAGCCGTTCTTTCTTTTATTAGTTCCTCTCCATATGCAAGAAGCCATCACATGACCAAACCACACGCAGGTAACCAGAAAAAGTCAAATGATCTGAAGCGATGCGTGCTTAGTCATACATCGTGTCTCTGCATGGCGAGAGACGTCCAATAAAATAGGCTGTTCAGTTCTAATGAAACTCACAGCAAGCCATCCAAATGTTGGCTCTCAGCAGAGCAATGTCCAATAATATCACATTATTTAATTTCCTCTTAGAAAAGCATTGCTATATGGTTCATACAATTGCTGGTAGTTGCTTTTGATCTACCGGATTACAAAAGGCAGTTCCTCAACATGAAGTTCTGTTTTCTTTGAAAAGATAATAAGCACCGGAGGAAAAAAAAAAGAGAGAATATATAAGAGGATGTGATGCTGAGAATCACATGTAAGCAAGCTCGAAGTAATGAAAGAGCACTGTTTAGTGAAAAAATAAATGTTGCATATCCAAATATTTAATTTAACCATGATTGCTCGAGGTTTTTCTAAAATGTGTCCAGACTAAACAACTTCAAACATGTCTCAACTTGTCCTCCTTACAAAAACACCCAGAATTTTCCCTAAGCTGAAGAAAAGAGGAACATTTGAAGTTCAGTGTTTAGCTGTCTATAATTCTAAGCAGGAGATTCTAAGTGATCTGAAAGCAGATGTTGATCAGAGCTGGAGCAGAACAGCAGAGACCCCCTGCTGAATGTGGAGACAGAGCTTCTTCTCAGGAGTACGTGACTCAACAGAGCGTGTGGGTTTTTTTTCCAAATCAAGACTTTACTTCCCAGAATGTTACAGTACATCACTATAGTGAGTTGCATCACTGTCTTAAAATACTGATTTTTCTGAGGAGGTACAGATGCTTCAACATATTGTGCTGAAACAAATGTGTATCCATGCAAGCAGCTGCCTATTATGAATATTCAGTTATAGCCATATGAGGCTTCTTACTGGGACTTTTTTTTTTTTGAAGGTCTGACGGTGCTGCAAAAGATCTTGGACACTGCTGCTGAGAAGACCTGGCAGGTGACATCCATAAACTTTGACACCCTGACAGAAGCGGCGTTCTTGAAAGCCATCCAAGATCTGGATAATAAGAAGGAGTACAGGATCATTCTGGACTGTGAGCTAGAGAGACTCAACTCCATCTTAAACTTGGTGAATGCCTTAAACGTTACTATGATTAAGAACATGTTTAATTTTTATATCATGTGTATAGTGCATGCATTTTACTGTGTGAACCCATAACCAGGTGTTTGGCTCAGACAAAATGTTCACATTTTCTGCAAGAATTTTGAGGGAAAATATGTGGAATTAAGTGGAATGTGTTGGAAAATGCGTTAGACTGAGAGTATTAAGCTCAGCATTCCAACAGGCCTGGAAATCACAATTTAATGACTATACATAATGTTTAATTATTTAAAAAAATTATCAATAAAGATTCTAGTTTTGCTTTAAAATACCCAATTGACAAGATATTGTTCTTTGTGAAGAAAGTAAAATCTGCCCTCAAGCAGGTCTATTTTTACATTTTTATAGCGACAAACAAATTCTTCCCAGCCATTTTCACTAAAATAATATTAATTACTTACTTAGTAATCATAAGCAACTGGCAAATGCCGCAAGCAAATGTAATGGAAATTTATTGATCAAAAGGGTGCAAACTTTCTATCTGTGGAGTTTCATTTGGTCTTAACAGTTAGTACTGCAGCAAAACAATTATTTTTAACATTTAAAAAAATATAGTCATAACACACATATAAAAAAATCTTGGTAACACTTAAAGCCTTTATATAAAATGTATTATAAAAGTAGTTTTAATGCATTAATTATGCTTTGTAATGGACCTTATAATGCATTGTATCTGGTCTCATGAATAATCTGTAATACATTACATTTCTTATCTACTCATTGTTACACCTTTAGAAAGTATAATGCATTAAAACACATCACAAACAAACCTTCAAATATTATAATGCATTTTAACTTTGGTTACAATTATTTATGAAATGATATAATGCATTACATTATCAATACCTTATAATGCATTGTACATAAAGGCTTTAAGTAAAGTGTTACAACACAAATTTCTACCTTTGATAATCATTTACTGCATCTACGGTATCCTCAATTCATTTCTTAATTTCTAAAGGGATTCCAAGTATTGTCAAAAAAGCCCTGTTTTTATGTTTCATAATTCACTGTGTATTCTCTTAACTTAATAGCCTATGTACACTAAATAAGTTGCTCTGGGATATTTGCCTTCATTTTATGTTGACTTCATTATGGAACATTACATGTCTTCTTGGTTAGCAGATAATTTTTCAGTACACTTTAAAATTATGTCTTGTCTTTCCCAGTATTATTTGAGAAACAATGAATTCCTCCTTCAGGCACACCAAGGCAATTACTTTTCTCACCGTTCACCATCCAGACAAGATCTCAAAGAAACCACTGCCAAACCCAATGATCAGAAATCAGCATCCGATACAATTAACCCTGACGGTGTGCTTCCAGAGGCTTGCTGCTGTTCACAGGTGTTCCTGCGGTCTTCATGCACATGTAGTCATTAAGTCCTATAATTGGACTTCCTATGGTGACAGATGCCAAATCCTTCTTTCCTCCCTTCCATCTCGTGTAGTTCCGACTGCCCCTTCTGATCACAGATATTCCACACTCAGTGAGCTTGGGAGGGTGTGCAATTAAGTCCTGAATGATGGGACCTATTCATCGCTATTTAGAGAGACAGGCTAAAAATTATACTTTAATTGGCATCGAATGAAAGAGGCCTGCCATTAGCTGCGGCAAAAAAGAGAGGGTTGTGCTTTTATGATCTCATGTGTGTTGCATTTGTCTTTCAGATTGCTGCACAAAAAAAGAATTTGAAGAACTACCATTATATACTAGCAAACCTGGTAAGTGAAGCATCCTGTATCCTTCAGCCCTCTTTGGTCTGCATGAATGAACTATGAGCCTTGTGGCTACTTAAGATGTATTGTCGGTTAACCTCTTGAACATTTACTGGAATCGCAAGGGAACGCTCAGACAAATTGATGGTGGTGTTTTACATTGCATGGCTACTTTTTCTCCCTTTTTCTATGTGACTGGGGAGTGTGCATGCTTTTAAATGCAACACACAATGCAGACAGATTGCAGATTACACTCTGAGCTGACAGAATTAGCATTTGTACCATTTCTGGAAGGCATTAGATGCCTTTTCTTTTTTGCATCCTTGTGAGTGGGAGAGTAAGGAAGGGGTGTAGCCACTAATATAACATGTCCACCTTTCATCAAATCAGTTAGGACTAATGAATGAATGATATGTCACTTTTTTAATTTAATTTAATTTAATTTAATTTTATTTTATTCCTATTTTCATTTTCTTCCTATACTCAGAAAACATACTAATAATGCAGCACTCATAGACTGTGACACAAGATGCATTGCAAATTTATCTTTAGATATGATTTTAAATATAATTAACTTTTTATGTTATTTTAGATTTTATTATTATTATTATTATTATTATTATTATTTCATTTTCCTAACCATACTTTTTTCAGATCTTTTCTAGATTGTCTATGGAAGTTTAGAATGTTTTATTTTATTTTATTATTTATTTTATTTTTATGTATTTATTGTATTTTATTTATTTATTTAGATTTTCTAGTTTTAGTTTTAATTGTTCAGGATGGTTTTAATATTTTGGACTGCCAATGCATTAAGTCGTTCAGTGGAGTACCAACATAATAGTTTGAAAACGTAATTGGTCTGAAGAAACTGTGTTCATGAACTATGACTTTACAGGAAGCATTTTAAATTGACCTCATTATGATTATATTTAATTTGGACTTTTTTTTATTATGTAATTTTTATTTTCATTCTGGCTGTACTTTTCAGATCTTCCCTATGACACTGATGTCAGGACTATGGTACATCAGAATGTCTTATTAATATTTATTTATTTATTTATTTTGTTTGTTTCTAATTTTCAGTTTTCTAGTTTCTTTTTTTTAGGATGGTTTTGATATCTTAATATTACAAAATAATAGATATAATTGGCCGACTAAAGAAACTGTAATACAGCACTGAACTGTGACTTCACAGGAAGCATTGTAAATATATAATTGGGTTCTGTGATGAGTAGAAAAGAAAATCTTCCAAACAAGACTCTGTTTTCAAGTACATAATCCAATTCAGCAATGATGAAAAAAGATGTCATCCCGTAACCAATTATGATGAAAGCAACAAGGATGCAACACTTTGTGTTAAGGAGTCCCCTGGAGTTCATCGCCACATGAGTCGGTCACCCAGATGAGCAAACATACACATAAACACACAGATACAATTAGCTGTTATCACACAGATTCTGTGATATTTACCCAGCATGCATGTCTGTGTATGTCTATGCATGTCACTGTATCATTAGCTCTATCACATGTAACCACATTATAATGAGAACTCTAACCATAACTATGCCATAAAGCCTTGGTTTCTAATGGGTATTTTTCTAAGATGTAGTCTACGAAGATGTAATTATGTGTAAAAACTGTTCTGACTTTAATTATGGGCTTATATTTGTGTTCTATTTAACTTTAATAGTTAATTAACTGTAATATATTTTTAACTCGTTTTATTACCCTGAAAGAATTTCCTAACAGAATTATGATATTAAAAATGATTGCATTTGCTTTTTCTTTTTGCATTAGAGTACACAAAGTCCTGAAACTTCCTATGTTGTATGCTATGTCTGTGCATCAAAGCAGAATGGAAAGATGTATGAATAAATGGAGATTTTGATGTGTTTGCCTTCAGGGCTTTCTGGATCTTAATCTCACAGAATTCAGGAAGGGAGGTGCCAATGTGACAGGCTTCCAGCTCATGAACTACACAAACCCTACTGTCAGCAGGACAATACAAGACTGGCTGGAGTTTGACAGTAAAGACTTGAAAAGTCCCAAAAGGAGGCTCAGGGTAAAGCAAGGTCTTAGTCATAAAAATATGATTTTAAATGCTCTCGTGATGGACTTAAAAAGGTGTGTGCCCTGCTGAAAAGACCTTGAATTTCCATTTTGATCCTGCCTGGTTAATGCATTTAAAAGGTAAAGATGGCTGATGAATTATTAGCTATGAACCACATCAGTGTTTGCTGGTGACCCTCTATGCTAGTATTTTCACCAGGGCAAGTGAAAGCCAAAGGTTATGAATAAATTCTTTTGTCCTTTTCCCCTTACTTTTCACCTCAGTACACTGGAGCGCTGACATATGACGGGGTGACTGTCATGGCCACTGCCTTCCAGAACCTGAGGAAGCAGCGCATTGATATTTCTCGCAGGGGGAATGCAGGAGAGTGTCTGGCGAACCCTCCCGCACCCTGGGGCCAGGGCATCGACATTCAGAGATCCTTACAGCAGGTAACCAGACACTTTTTACACCAGAAGATTACTGGTTCACATGGCAGTGCTGGTACTTTGTCGTGTGAACTGCAAACCAAAGAAAAGGCCTTTATTTTTAACCGACTTGGAAGTCGAACGATGAAATAATGCACTGTTACTATATAACCTGCCCACAAACAAACACAGCACATCAGGGTCATCTTAACATCCAAAGTAATTTGATTCAGCCTCTTTATGCAATCACAAACTGCTTTTGTTTCATCCATTATCTGATGAAATTCTTAGCAATTATATAGATGCTGATTGTAAATACATTCAGACAAACAGAAAACAGCCTCTGTGCAGCGCTGCATACATATTACAGTGCCCCTATTATGGGTTATGAAAGGTTCATATTTTGGTTTTGGGAGTCCCCAACAACAGGTTGACATGCATGCAAGGTCAAAACCACTTTCATTTTCTTATAATATACATTTATTTTTACCTTATTTGCTCAACGACTCCCAAACGATTCGTTCCAAACCCCTCCTTTGCCTGAAGCTAATCTGCGTGATTGGTAGATTTCATTTAAAGCAGCTGCTTTGTGTACAGCCATTACCGGGGAAACAGCTATTTTTACTGCTCCAAAAGCAGCACCTAGTGGTAAAGAATGAATTTGCATTTTCATTCAGACTAAAGCGAAAAGACCAACAAGTGGGCGGGCAATATGCTAAAGTTTCATGTTGATGTCAACATGAAATGCTTGGGATTCGTTTTAAAAATGACTCGTTTCAGTGATTCAGAGTCGACTCTTTCTTTTGAGAGACAATAACTTTATACATGGAGCACTTTCAGATTTAAAACTTTGCAGGATGTTTTCATTGACTTAGAGCTGTGTTACACACTGCATGAAAGGTAATTTTCAAAAATACATTAAGAGGATGCTGCTCAGTTGATTGGGCTTTGTAACTTGTTATTGGGCATTTTGTTTTTTAAATTGAGTTTTTGTTAAAGACCAAAAGGGTGGCTGGTACAGAGCCAATTTTACCATCCAGAACATTTAAAAATGCCATTTTTTCATGCAAAGTTAGGGCTGCACAATTTAGGGAAAAAGGCTAATTGCAATTTTTTTTAAGCTCAAGGTTTGCTGTGCTTGATATTATAGTATAACATATATAAAATAATGATAATAGCAATTATTGTTATTATTATTAATTACATTTAATCATTTAGCAGATGCTTTTATCCAAAGCGACTTACAAATGAGGACAATAGTAGCAATTACTACTACTACTACTAGTATTATTATTATTACTAAATAAACATTAAAATATAAAATATTACTTGTGTAAAATGTCATGATTTCTTTATTTTCTAAGGTTAAACCATCAAGTTTTTTTTTGGCACAAGGAACCCTTTAAGCTTAGGTAACACTTTATAATAACTGCACACTATGAATCATTAGTTAATCATTGGTAAATAGTCAATTCATCATTTATAAAGCATTATCCCTAAATTAATAGACATTAGTAAGCAGTTTATAAATGCAGCTATAAATGCTTTGTTCTTGATTTATAAGCATATCTATAATGTGTTTAATAATTGTATTTTCATACTTTCTTGATGATCAATTTATCATTTCTAAATTAAGTATTACATTATTTACAAACCAGTTATTTAGTTGTCATCAGTGGTTCATAAGATCATTTAGAAAGTGTAAGTAAAAGATTAATAAACTGTTTAAATGTACATTTATACATATTATTTAGAAATATAGCAATAGTGTGTTAATAAATGCTTTATTAGCATGTATTCCTATTGTAATTCTTGATTGATTCAGGTAGTTATGAAACATTTACTAGTTGTCAGTTAACTATATTTGTGAGCTCATCTATGCCTCGTAAAGCTTTTACAAAGAAGATTTATAGGCTCAGTTATCTTCTAAACAGAAAAAGCAAACAATCACAACAGAGTTATAGAGAACATAGAAGTATATATATTTGAAGATGTGGCAAATTTCAAATAAATTCTGTACTTCAAACGGAAGACTCACAATTAGCTGAAATAGAAAAAACAAATATATTCAACAAATGATCAAAAATGTATTTTATATCAGATTGCAGAGATTTAGTTTCATGTTACTGTACAGTTATGTTTTCTGGAGGTGTACAGGAATTTTTAATTTTCTATGACACTGCAGAGGCTTATTTTTCATTTTATATCAAGTGTACAGTTATACAGTTTTGTTTTTTTGCATCTTGAAATAAATATTTCTATGTTCTATCACTCTGTTTGTTTCCTTTTTTCTGTTTAGAATATAGCTGAGCCTTTAAATCTCTTATGTAAAAGCTTTTACGAGGCATAAGTAGTCCTCACTTTAGATGAGCTCACAAAAATAGTTAACTGACAACTAGTAAATATTTTATAACTACCTAGTTAGTAGTTTGAAAACATCTCCTGATGCTACTTGGACACGTCTTCAGTGATGAAGACCTGAATTAATCATGAATTACAGTAAGAATACGTGTTAACAAAGCATTTATTAACATACTGAGTAACTATTACTATGTCTTAATAATATGTATAAATGTGCATTTAAATAGTTTATTAATCATTTAGTTATACTTTCTAACTTGTTAATAAGATAATACTTAATTTAGGAATGATAAATTGATGATTAATAAATTATGACAATACAAGTACTACAAACATTATATATATGCGTATAAATCAAGAACAAAGCATTTATACATGTAGATGCATTTATAAACTACTTACTACTGTCTATCAATGTAGGGATAATGCTTAATAAAGGATGAATTTACTATTTACTAATGCTTAACCAATGATTTATAGCATGCGGTTATTATAAAGTGTTACCTAAGCTTCTCTTTTGTTGACAATAGCTGGTTTATAAGCGCTTTTCATTACAAGTTTGGGAACATGGTTGGCACATGTTGTGTTCCCTAATTCATGTTATGAGTGCCCCAAGTGCAAAGATGAATTTGTGTGGAGCAGCATTTACTGCCACTTTGAGATACTGAAAATACAAGATCATGAGCTGCTTGCGTGTAAAGGAACACAGTGCTGCACTTAAGACACAGTGCATATATGTATTTATTCAATAGCAGCCACTGTGATAATCACAGTAAGCCATAATGATTTCAGTTTTATTTTGATTAATCATGTAGCCTCAGCATAAGTATCATTTAGCTTCCTGTACAAAAATGTAAATCATGTCTCACACCTAATGAAGTTCTGTGTGAATGATGAAGATGAAATGATGAACAATCTGATTATGTGTGATTCTTTCTGTAGGTGCAGTTTGAAGGGCTTACAGGACATGTTCAGTTTAATGAAAAAGGACATCGGACCAACTTCACCGTCAGCGTGATGGAATTTGGCCCAAGTGGACACAAGAAAGTAAATCGAATCGTTTTTTCCCTGCTTGCACACATATCGTGCATTCTGACTTCTCGCTTGAAATTTTAGAAAACAGATCATGCTTGACATTCTCCTGACATAAATTTGATTCGGAATGATTAACCTGAGGTTGTACCTGAAACTTCAGCACTGGCTGTGATGAAAGCGAATGAAGTGTTAGTCACAGGCAGGCTTAAAGAGCCGCGTGTGCATTTCAAGTGATTACAGCTCCTCTTAAGCCGTCAATATGAATATTTAACATTCTAAAAATAGTGGCTCTGAAATTCCTGTGCACTGCTGTGATATTCCTCCCTTCTGCCTGCAGGTGGGCTACTGGAACCAACATGAGAAATACGTGAGCACAGCTACTTACAGCAACATGCTCAATGAGACGTTTGGACTGCAAAACAGGACCTACGTAGTCACCACTATCTTGGTGAGTTTTTCAATACAACTCAAGTTGTAATGGAAAGCTAGAGTAATAGTTAATTGCGCTTTTTATTGTTTTGATGATCTGTCACATAAGTGTGAATTACAAATCATGAGTGTTATCAAGATAATATGGTGTGCATGTTTTTTATGTGTTGTGTGTGTGTATGCAGATAATGATCATGAGGTGTGTGTCATTAAGCTGAAGTGTGCCGTTTTTTTTCACCACTATTCTCACTAAACAAAATTGAAAAAAATATTGTTCTGGTCAACCAAACAGATAGTCCCATCCTAAATTTATGCCTTTGTTAGAGTCTATATTACTGTGTCAGGCTATGAATGGTTACCAATTAATTAAAACTACAAATAGCTTATAGCTGTACATTTAGCTTGTTTCCTCAGAGTAAAAATGAACAGTTCAGATGCAAAAGCCTCTAAGTACGTCTGATGTTTTTCTTTAAAATTAGCATTTCTTTCTGGCTACTATGTATAGGTTTCTATGTAAGTACTGGTACTTCTGAATGGGTTGAGGCTGGGATTTAGCGCATTTGAAGTGAAAGTACTTGATGAAGCATTCACTCAGTATCGTTATCTCATTTTTGACCAAGATGGCTTTTAGAGGCTTTTGCATTGGAGCTATTCAAATGTAAAAGGATATTGTGAGTTTAAAATTACAAAAATCACATTGTAGGATATAAAGTCAAAGTTGTGAAATATAAAGTCACTATTGCAAAAATATAAAGTCTCATTACAACATGTCACAATGTGCAATATAAAGTCTGTTACCGTTTTTACTGTAAGATGGGTTTCAGTAATATTGAGAACAGACAGGAGAAGCATCTTCACATCGAAAAAGGACACTTCAGCTTATACAGTAGGTTGATCTACTAAACATTTAAAGGGACAGTTCACCCAAAAAATGAAAATTCTGTCATTAAATACTCACCCTCATGTCGTTCCAAAACCGTAAGACATTCGTTCATCTTCAGAAGACAAATTAAGATATTTTTGATGAAATCCAAGAGCTTTCTGACCCTGCATAGATAGCAATGCAACTGACACATTCAAGACCCAGAAAGGTAGTAAGGACATCGATAAAATAGTTAATGTGACATCAGTGGTTCAACCGTAATTTTATGAAGTTACGAGAATACTTTTTGTATGCAAAGAAAACAAAAATAATGACTTAATACAACAATGTCTTCTCTTCTATGTCAGTATTCGACACGCGTTCATGATAGTACGTTGTTGTACTATTTTAACAATGTCCTTACTACCTTTCTAGGCCTTGAACAAGGTAGTTCTGTTGCTGCAGTGTCAGAAAGTGCTCAGATTTCATTAAAAAGTATCTTTATTTATATTCCGAAGATGAACGAAGGTCTTACGGGTTTGGAACGACATGAGAGTGAGTAATTTTCATTTTTTGGTGAACTATCCCTTTAAGGCCGTGACTCACCAAGCTGATGGATGGCCGCCAGCCAGTGTTGGGCCATTGTTAAACATCTGTCAGCTCAATTCACTCTGATTGGCTGTTCAGCTTAGCAAACCAGTGCACGAGTAGAATAGCGAAAGTAATGAAAGCATGCAAACGACAAAGCCAAGAATGAACACAGAGGCTGTTCACAATTCTCATAATGACATGGCTGTCTGGAATGTATAAAGTTAAGACCAACTGATCAGCATGATTTATATTCAAAATAGTAAGCAAGCCTGCTTTTAGCTGCCCTTTTTGAATGACAAATATAGACTACTGCCACTTGCTGGTATAGACAGATAGTTATTTCCTCTCTTGCAAACGCAGAACATACCTTAGCCAGGTATGTTCAAGCACATTTTTTGGCCTAGACACAGGTGACACAAGGCAACAACACAGTCTGCTTTTTCACCACTAGTTCTTTATTGGTTTGGTGTATCATGGACTTTACAGGTACTGGGCTGCTCCTTCAGGTCCAGTCACTCCCATTTTACTCTGTAGCCACTGTGACGAGTCGACTGCCTCCCCCCTTATTATCATCACCACCCCGTCCCTTATTCGCCGCCCTTCACCAGGCTCCCGACGGGAGTGGGCGTGTGAGAGAGGAGAGGCGCTGAAACTAGCCCGGTCTGGCGGCGTGTGATGAGGCACACCTGAATTGAATAGGGCCTCATCACCGCCGCCGTTTAAATACCGAGCGCGCCTCTCCTCGAGAGACCGGTCTCTTCCCCCGTGCATGCACGCTGGTGTCCTCGTGGGTCCAGGAAGGGAGCGTCGAGGGAGGAACTGCCGCACCCGTGACGGCTGACGGGCCAGGATGCCGGGCCGTGGAATCCCCCAGACGTGCCGCGGGCCATAGGAGAGCGAAGCCGCTGGAAGAAGCCGCCGCCCCTCGCGCCCCGGACCGGAGAGGGGAGCGCGTGCGGCCGCCGGACTCCGCCCCTTCCCTGGACCCTTCCTCATCGAACACTGCCCCTCCTTCACGAACCTCGCAGCACGACGAGGACACCAGACCCAGCACGACGAGGACACCAGACCCCCCCCCTGTTTATTTTGGACACTTTTCTCCCGTTGGACACTATTTTATTATTTCTGTTGAATAAAAGCCTCTCTGAGGCCTGACGCCACACCCACTGTGTCTGTCGTTTGCTCCTCCCGCCACACCACATACAACAAAGACATAAAAAAGCATTAACAATATTACTGTCACCATGCACATAGTGATATTTTGGTGTTCCTGGTAGGTTATATCACTTGTTTCATGGTAAAAAATTATGCAAATTCTAAAAAATTGTCACCACACGATCCCTCACTCAGAAGAGTTTATTCTCTGCCTCAGGGGTGAATCACCATCCTCTCAGGAAGGTGAGAGGTAGTGTGAATCTTTTGAACCCTGCTGGGTTTACTGTTCTGCTCATTAAGGGCACAGTTTGTGGGCTGACTCAGAGTTTTGAGTGGCTATTAATCTTATTTCAGTGGAACTCCAAAAAGAAATATTTTTCCCTAAAGGATTCTTCTTGGACTGTGGTTAGACAGCTATTGATTTGTCTTTTATAATAGACTACAGGACTGTAATATTATACCCATGTATGAGGAAACACAGGTGTGTTTCATCATACACGTATTTCAATGTGCTTCTCTTATGTTTTTTTTCTGTTGATGTTGTTCTGTGTAGATGCACAGAACTGAGCTGAAATGCAACTCTTCAATAATATATAAGCTGAGAAATATGATGAAAATGCAGAAAACATTTGATGTAGCTGATGCAAGATTTTCTTTCAAGCCACTTCAGCTACTCTGAATCATGTAGTAACCAAACAACTAGACTGATCTGGCCCTTGCTACCACACGAAACAAGAAATGTAAAATTAACCTGCACTGTGTTCTTCGTCCTTAGGAGTCTCCATATGTGATGCTGAAGAAGAACCATGAGCAGCTAGTGGGTAATGACAAATATGAAGGTTATTGTGTGGAGCTGGCTGCAGAGATCGCCAAGCACGTGGGATATTCCTACAGACTAGAAATAGTGGGGGACAGAAAGTATGGAGCCAGAGACGCAGAGACAATGATGTGGAATGGGATGGTTGGAGAGCTAGTGTATGGTGTAAGTAGCTATTATTTCTGAATGTTACATTTGTGTGTTAAGGATTTGTTTGTTTATTTATTTATTAATTTCATCTAGAGGTGGGCGATAAATCATAGATACAATTAACCGGTAGAAATTTGTCAACTGGTAGAGATTTTGGACTGTCATCTATCGCGGTTACACGCTCATGTGACGTTGCTGTGCTATGTGGTTATGAAAACTTATCATTTGCACACGTTTTTAAACATTGCAGTTTATTATATAAATTTTAAGCCATTGAAATGCAGTCAGCAGAGAAAGAGAATTCATTTCACTGTATGTGCATGCTGAGAGACTGTTTCTGAGCGCTGTCAGAGAGGTGTGCGCATGTGAAGACGGTATTGAACGAGAATATTGAGTTATTTTTACTGCTTTATAGGCCTTTGACTTTTAAATACTCACACTTGTATGTGTCAAAATGCTCGTCTTTGCAAGTGAAAGCAAACAGCTGAGAAAGAAAACATGTGTAACAGTATATTTGATCCGGGCAGCTCTTAAAGTGAAAGCAGTCTAATATTCATGCTGTCTGTCGTTCATGTTAATCAAACAACAAAAGAGAGAAAAGACTAGAAGAGACTAAATCATTTTTCTAACTTTAATAAGAAGAAATATATATTTAATTTACACCGTGAAGAATATGCAGTGTTTTTATTCATTTGGTTACTTTATGCAAATCTATGCAGCATTTCTTATTACCTGTCTTCAGTGAGCTTGAGTTTTTTTTTTAATTTAGGCTAGTATTAGTTTTTTTGTGATATTGATACAGGTGACAAGAATTATGAAATTTCTATGGTATCAAATATTTTGATATCATAAGGACCTTATTTAAAGCAAAAAAACTATATTGTGATATATATTGTTACCGTGAAATAAACTTACTCATATCGTGATATAACATTTTGGTCATATCGCCCAACCCTAATTCCAGTCTTATTTTATTTTATTGTATTTTATTTCAACTGGCATATTAAGTTGTTGTATCTCTAGCGTACATTAACAGTTACTTTAGCTTCAAGCTGTATTTCCTCCATTACTTGGTCTGTAACAGTGACAAAAATCTTTTCTGAAATAAGTAGCAAAGTGCTGGCAAAGTTTGCTGCAGACCAGAGAACAGGACACAGTGTGTCCACTCCAAACCTCAACGCCTCAGGTTGAACAAAAGTTTTTTTGTCTCTTATCACTTATGAAGTAGATTTTCCCTCCTGTCAGAGCATATTAGTGCGATGACTGACTTTCTGGCTATTTTGCAACATAACAAAGAGTCCTAACAAAGGCCAATTAGCAAAATATAATTCATAATAGCAAAAATGAGGTGCATGTGAGGTTGGCTTTTGTACACACTCAGTTTCTTATTCAGAGCATTTTTACCCTGAGGCTGCAGCATTAGTGGCTTTGGAATGCTAAGCAGTGTCAGATGTAGTCTGTCTTCACTGGGCTAAACGCGAACACCACAGCTCAGTGTTGTCAAGCGGCGTTTGTTAGATTTCTCTTCTGCTTAAAAAAAATGTGGCATTATTATGATGCATAGAGAGCAATAGCGTATGAGGGATTCTCTTGAGGATGCAGCATTGAGTAGAACTGACTCTGTAGTGATTCATAATACACAATGTTCAGCTGCTTCTAAAATGGTAGATAAAGCTTTTTGTTGGTTTGCGTTTGATTTGTAATTCCAGTGTGTTCTGAAAAACGCATTGTTGTATGCAAACTGGATCTCAAAGCTTTCTGAGTGTTTGATTGCTTCACTTTCTGAGAAGCTGTTGAAAACATGATTGTCAACACTAGGCACTGCTTAATGATGTAATCATTTTGTCTTGTAGAAAGCAGACGTAGCTGTTGCCCCCCTTACCATCACTTTGGTCAGAGAGGAGGTCATTGACTTCTCCAAGCCCTTCATGAGCTTAGGCATATCCATCATGATCAAGAAGCCCACCAAGTCCAAACCAGGTGTCTTCTCATTCCTGGACCCACTGGCGTACGAGATCTGGATGTGCATTGTTTTTGCCTACATTGGTGTGAGTGTGGTGCTGTTCCTGGTCAGTCGCTTCAGTCCTTACGAGTGGCACGCAGATGATGAAGAGGATGGAACAGAGCAGCAAAACCAGAACCAACCACCATCACCAGAGCCCAACCAGTCACCAAACCAGCACGGCCAGAGTCAGAATCAGCGAGAGGAGAAGCAGGAGAAGCAACCTGAACACACCAATGAGTTTGGGATCTTCAACAGCCTGTGGTTTTCCCTGGGAGCCTTCATGCAGCAAGGATGTGATATCTCACCAAGGTAGGTGGAAATGAAAAAAAAAGCCACTTTCATCATCATTATCATAATTTTTTCATCTTCCACTGCTGCTTTTTTTGTTTGGCTGACTCATATTCCACAAACAACATCTGTGATGGAGAAAATGGGTTGTAAAATAAAGATGATCTTCTTAATCGTCTGCTGCATTACACCATCCCTGAACTACATCTGAATTGCAGATCATGTTGAAATAAGATGCCTCAGAATATATTAACAAAGGAACAGGGAGATTTCATTTGAGGTGAAGGTAGGGGTGGGCAATATGGCAAAAATATCGTATCACGATTATTTTTTTTTTAATAAATATCACGATTCACGATTTTATCACAACTCTTTGTCATGTTGGTTTTTCTATTTTGTAAGTTGTTTGAGCATTACAGCCAATCTAATTTCCCTATTATAAAGACAAAGCCTTCCAAGGTAACAAAATATAAAAGAATGGTGGATATTTAGGCCAAAGTAGGCGAAGATAAAAATCTTTGTCATTATCTTTGTTATTAAAAAAATGAGAACAAAGATACACATTACAAATACACATAATATACAAATAAAACAAACAGTGTTTTTTTTTTTCAGGTACAATAGGTATATTTAGCAGGAGCATTCAAAAAATTGAACGAACAAATGTAAAAAATAAAACTCTCTATATATTGATTCCTATTAAAGCAACTGTACTACATTTTTTCACTCAAGAGTAGTGAGTGATTTTTCTCTTTTTGTTTTGTTGTTTTATTAACATTAAAGGAATAATTCACCCAAAAATAAAAATAGTGTTTTATTTTTATACCATCATTTACTCACTCAAATGTTGTTTTAAACCTGAATGATTTTCTTTCTTTTGCTGAAAATAAATGCTATGTAATTTATGTAATAATGCAATGTAATTTATAAGAAAAAACAGTTATTTTAAATTGTAATAATATTTATATTTCAATAAATGCAGTCTTGGTAAGCATAAGAGACTTCTTTCAAAAACATTAAAAAATCTTAATGATTCCAGAATTTTGACTTAAAAATATAATATAATATAATATATCATTTGTAACTTTATTGTTATCTGTACCATTCTATTTAAAGCAAAACTGTTTTGTGATTTAAATGGTTGCAAACATATATTTGTTTTAGACTGTGTAATTGTTAAGCTATACCTTTAAAACCGTATTTGATTACGTCCTATCTCCTTGACTGCACTGACTGACGCTTGTTCACACAATTTTTTTTTTCACTAGCATTAGTCATGAGGAAAGTGTAACTATAGGTTAGGCTAGTGCTGACACCCCTGATAGGGTCTTCTAGCCTCATTATGTGCAGATTGGCCTTGAGCCTCTGGGTGTGCTGGCTCCTCTGCTAGTGTTTGACATTTTGGTTG
Source organism: Tor tambroides (assembly GCA_021397915.2). Lineage (NCBI taxonomy): Eukaryota > Metazoa > Chordata > Actinopteri > Cypriniformes > Cyprinidae > Tor > Tor tambroides. Next base: position 37,736 of record JAFVLL020015562.1, read on the forward strand.
GACATGTATATCCTTGGCTTGAGAGAAGCAAGCAACACACTCAAATTAGATTACACTGCCAGAGAGCATTCCATGACAGATGTGATTGTCTACGCCAGAGCACTCAGCCTGACAGTGTTTCTCCATGCTAGCTGAGGACTTCCGTGGAAAACTCCATCACCACTACCCTTTGAGCTAAAGGAGGAATGCTGAAGTTCTGGGCAGGCATGAGGCTGTTATGAAATCATTAGAAAGTCCTTGATGTGCGCTCAGTGTGTGAGGGAGGTCAGTTGGTTTCCATGGTTGTGAAGTCCTAGATTGAACTGACATGGTGCTGAATCATCATGTTCTTTTTACCTAAGGGCTTCAGACAGTGATAGGGAAGCATGTCTGGTTAAAATAATATTTTTTTCTTATTTTTAATATATTTTTCTTGTTATTATTATTTTTAATGGCATTATATTTATTAAACAGTTGTCTCTTGATCTAAATTGTTTTTATATTATATTATATTATATTACATTGCCTGTCTGTTAAGTTTAAAATTCTGCCCCATTGCTTATCTGAGAACGAATGGCTGTAAAAAGTAGTTTAATGCATTTATTTAATGCAAACAATGCATTAAATAACTAATAAAAATAAAGTTATTACAGCCAGATAAGGATGTAGATGTTTTTTTTTTTCTGTAAAACAAGACAAAATAGTGATTAAGAAAATGAATTTACACAGCTTTGAGCGTGAGTGCTTGTGTTGGTGGGCAGTTGTATCTTTAATACTTTGAACTTCTTCATATTCCCTCGAGATGTTACATAAAGGTACTTTTTGGATTGTGAGGCTATTTGTCAGCCATCTCAGAAACCACTATTTAAAAAAAAGTGTTTTGGTAACGAGGATTGTGTGGGCCAGACAGAAGAGACCAGGCTGCTTACAGTATTTATCTCTGACAGGAAACTTGTTTGTCCTCGACAAATGTCAGAGCTGCCACTCAAGAGCTCTGACTGTTCACATTGTTATTCACTCCAGCTCATCTGTGCCATTGCTTCACAAAACTCCGTTACCTCATCTTGCCTCTCTGATTCTCTGATTAGTTTCTGATGAGGTGCTTATGAAGGGATTTCATTAATTCATTATTTCTTACAAAGGTGCCAAAAACAAAGTCTCTTTGACGTCTCTCGAGACAGATAGCAAATAGAGAAGCTACTGTAAGCACGCGGGCAATCAAAGCAATTAACTCGATTCGAGCTATGCCGTAATCTGAAGTCATGAGGAGATGGCACAGATGATTAGCAAGCTGCAAAATGTGAGCAGAGAATTACTGAAGCACAGGAGCCTGGCACGACTCTTATGCTATATAAATTAATAACTCAACGATTGCTGCTCTTCTTTTAGTGGTTCACCCAGAAGTGGGAATTGCAGACTGTTTACTATGCATGTAATTCACGATCACTGTCACGTCCACTAGCATCAACACTGTAGCTTTTCATAGCACATTTGAGTGTTGCAGCAGCTAGGCTATGTAAACAGTGTGCTTATGTGAACTGTCTTTTTAGATTCTGACTGCTAAAAGCCACCTGTTAGTAGAAACCGTCTGTGTTCATCTGCATAAATTCTTTATTTGAGACACACATCTTGAGCACTGTAGCGTTAATTAGGTTATTCATTAATGTGATTTATTTCTCTGCTCTGCATCACTGAATCTTACATTATTTTAATTAAGGATAAAGTAACATGACTGTTGAAATACCACCAGGAAGTACTAGTTCTATCTGTCTTTCTGTCATGATCTATCTAGTCTCAGCCTCAGACGTCATGCCCACGGATCGTTGGCTAAACGTCTGATGCATACGGCACACTTAGCTGGAAACACTTCAGGAGTTTCGAAGTCATCATTGGATTGGTTAAATTATACAGGATTTCCGGGAGACGTGTGTGTTGCGTTCTTTAACGTTCCGCTTGGAAACAAAGATGCCAGGACGCCAAACTCCCTCATCAAAGAAGAAAGCTGTTGTGTTTACAACTGTGACAATGAGCGCTTATCAGTATCAACTAAACTCTGGATTTTCAAAAGTATGTGAAATATTTAAATTTCACAGCATAGAATCTTTAAAATATGTCCAAGAGTTTTACACAGTGGTCTATTATAGTGGCAACATTTCCACGCCCCTAAACATGATGCACCACAAAATGAAACATGATTGGTTGCTTTACCTGTCAGTCAAATGGCCTCTTGGGCAGGTCTTGGCCATTCAAAACGGACAAAGTTCCCATCAGTCTGAAGGTCTGGCTATGCGAGACTATGATCTATCCATCCTTCCGTCATTCTGTTTATCATTCTGTCTGTCAGTCATTCTCTCCATCAAGCTATGTTTCCATTAAGGATTTGCGCAAAACTTTTGCGATATTTTATGAATGAATAAATAAAAATATCTGTCGTCCTGTCTACCGTTCTGTCTGTTGTTTGGTCTGTCTGTCATTCTGTCTGTCATCCTGTCTGTTTTTCTGTCTTTCTGTCATTCTGTTTGTCTACCATTCCATCTGTTATCCTGTCTGTCTATCGTTCTGTCTATCTTTCTGTCTGTCGTCCTGTCTGTCATTCTGTCTGTCTGTCAGTCATTCTGTCTGTCTGTGGTCCTGTCTATCTATTGTTCTATCATTCTGTCTGTGGTCCTGTCTGTCTACTTTACATTCTGTTTAACATTCTGTCTGTCGCTTTGTCTGTAAATCATGTTTTCTATCTATCATTCTGTCTGTAGTCATGTCTGTCTGTCACTCTGTCATCCTGTCTGTCATTCTCTCTATTATTCTGTCTGTTGTTCTGTTTGTTTGTTTGTCTGTCAATCATTTAGTTAGTCTAATGTTGTGTCTATTGTTTTGTCTGTCTATAATTCTGTCAGTCATTCTGTCTGTCGTCTTGTCTATCGTTCTGTGTGTTGTGTGGTCTGTCTGTTGTTCTGTCATTTTGTCTGTAGTCCTGTCTGTTTTTTGTTCTGTCTTTCTGTTATTCTGTCTGTTCATCATTCTATCTGTCATCCTGTCTGTTTTTTGTTCTGTCTGCATATGGTTCTGTCTATTTATCTTTCTCTCTGTCTGTCTGTCTGTCTGTCATCATGTCTGTGTATCATTCTGTCTGTCATCTTTAATTGTGTATATACTGTATTGATATTTATATATTACTTATATAAGTATCTTATATTTTTTTCATTTTATTTCATCAGAGCACATGGCAACCTTTGTAAGCAAAGAGCAAAACTTGGATTCATTTTACTCTAGATGTAGTTACAACATCTACCAGCAAGAGCTAACTTGGCTACGCTAACCAGCCAAATCTTGACACCTTAGAAAATAAAGTGAAAATGTAAATTATTTTAGCCATAGGTGTTTTCCACAGTAAAACCCAATTACGGTAGACAGAATGACCTCCACTGAACTATTACTATGAAGAGTGCTCACATGAGGAACGGTGTAGATGTGACTCCTAGGAAAGCTGTCGCATAAAGGCTAGATGAATTTTCCAATGATTTAAATTGGCCCGGAGGCTGATGATCTGTCTGATTCACACCTGCTGAAGAATAATCCAAGTGCGCTCCAGGATATGAGTGTGTAGAAGTGTGTGTGTGACTGAGAAGCAGAGCGATTAGTAACCCTGAGGAAGCGATACATGTTGTGAGCCTTAGGAGCATTATTTGAGATGTGGAGTGTTTTTTTTTGTGTCTGTGTGTGTTTGCGCGGGGTCAGACCATCAGGCTCTGCAGCGAGCATGACAGTTCAACCCAGGCGCCGTGGTGCCCCCTTCCTCCTGCAGGCCTCCAACTGTCACTTCAACTTTGTCCAGATTCCCTTTGCATCGTACAGAAATACTCTCCCGTTTACAAACATTTCCATACGCAATGACACTAGCAGGTCACGTACACATTACGTTTAGGTCACACATTTAGGTCACAAGCACATTAGTGTAATTTCACAATACAAACACACATACATAGAAGCCTGGAGGGAAGTCTCGCTCGGGCCTTTCCCACTGTCGAGGTGACCTTGCCATCCCGAGTGTTTGGAAATGTTCTGCAGTGTTTAACAGAACTGTGACACCAGAGTACGAGGAGATGATCAGCGTGTCACAACGTTCCCAACAGCAGCCGTCTGAGTTTCTGTAATGGAACAGACATTTTGCAGCATTACAATGTGGAACAACAAGGAGACTTTTATTTTTAGTATGTTACAGCTCTATTGTGAGTCGTTGTGTCTCCATGGAGATGTTATTGAGGGTGTTTGAAAGAATGTTTGTCCATGAGAACCTTTTACTTTGCTTTCAGTGTAGGAGTGACCCATATTCTACGGATTAGTATGATAATTCATTTGGAGTATTCATTAGAGGATTTGCATTGCCGGTATTCCTGTAATGTGAAAGTTGCATGTCTTCAAATACTTGTAAGCCTGTCATGGTTTTTTAAAGGTCGTATGTGACCTCTCGCACACACACACACACAGACACGCACACATGTTCAAAAGTTTGGGATCAGTAAGATTTTTAATGTTTTTTCAATGGAGTCTCTTATGCTCATCAAAGCTGTATTTATTTGATCAAAAATACAGAAAAAAACAGTAATATTGTGAAATATTATTGCAATTTCTAATATTGGTTTCCTATTTTAATATACAGCAAAATATAATTTATTTCTGTGACGCAGTGCTGAATTTTCATTGGCCATTACTCCAGTCTTCAGTGTCACACGATCCTTCAGAAATCATTCTAATATGCTGATTTAAGGATCATGTGACACTAAAGACTGGAGTAATGATGCTGGAGTAAATTCAGCCTTGCTTCACAGGAATAAATTATATTTTAAAGTATAGTAAAATAGAAAACTGTTATATTAACTTGCAATAATATTTCACAAAATTACAGTTTTTTTCTGTATTTTTGATCAAATAGATACAACCTTGATGAGCATAAGAAACCTCTTTAAAAAACATTCAAAATCTTACTGATACCAAACTTTTGAATGGGTGTGTGTGTGTGTGTGTGTGTGCGTGTGTGTGTGCAAAATAAGAAGAAAAAGTCTCTCGTTTTAAGGATCCAAAAAATGTAAATGCATTTTGTCCATGGCTCAAATTATTGTTTATACTAGATGTTTATAAATCCACAAAGAACTCAGAGACAAGAATTTTTTTGTGGGGATAATTTTGTTTGCAAACACACTACTGACTTTGATGGTTATAAAGGTGGACGTACCTTACAAAACAGCTGCACTCGTCTGTTTGACAGAGTGAATGGAAGTCAACTTCGTATCACACTTCTTACAGCTGAGCAGACATGTGAAAATAGGGAGACGGCAGGTGAGAGAGACAAGGAAGATAAGCTGAGTACAACAGACTGAGAGAGAGACAGTTTGATGTGAGGTAGGCGGAGAGCTGAGGCAGGTTTTATTCTACTGTTGCTTTCCTCTTTTTCGTTCATTTGCGTTATTTCTCTCTTCAACTGCAAGAGATGTAAGACACTTCACATGTTTGTTTGTTTTTTCTAAATGCAGAACATTACAGGTCATAATTGAACCAGAATGCAATTCTCACAAAAAATAAAATAATATACTAGCTGTTTCCAACATTGTTAATAATAAGAAATGTTTCTTGAGCACCAAATCAGCATATTAGAATGACTGATGAAGGATCATGTGACACTGAAGACTGGAGTAATGGCTGCTGAAAATTCAGCTTTGCCATCACAGGAATAAATTACATTTTAAAATGTATTAAAATAGAAAAGAGTTATCTTAAATTGTAGCAATATTTATTTAATATTTAATATTACTGTTTATTATTACTGTTTAGTATTAACGTTTTAATCAAATAAATTAGTGAGCATAAGAGACTTCAAACTTTTGAACAGTGGTGTATATATTTATTTTTCCCCAAGTAATTTTTCTGCATAAAAAATTAAGCTTCATCCATTTATCTTTTATTTTTTTACTGTGCTCTTGACATGATAAAGAATGTATGTGAGATAATTGAAGTATATGGTAGTTCTGTTAATGGCGTTTAAGTTGACAATACAAAATAATGTAGACTTTTATTAGTAGCATGAACTATAATTTCTGTTACGGATCTATATCTAACATGTATTAACATTCCAACAATGTTCCAACAACTTCCCCTTTATAATGCAGGACATTTTGCTTCCGTATAAAAATTCAAAGTGGTTTATTGGACCCTTTAATATAACTGATAATATCATTGGAAGCTGTGAAGAGAATATATTTCCCTTGAAAGTGAAAAAGGGTGGAATTGTGTGCAGCATGTATTGGAAAGTAGAACTTTAGTGCAAGCTCGGCAGAACAGGATCTTTGATTAAATTTAAGACTTTCATCCAAAGGAAATGGTGAAAGTAGAAGGTTTTCAATGTTTGAGGCACTCAGATCAATAGACATGCATTGAGAAGTCACAGATCAAACCAGGCCATGTCTTCTGGACTAAAACATGAGGGGTTATCCATTATTCTATATTATTATTATTTACACAAGCAAGTTAATTTTGCCTTACAACTTCAGGGAGGCATTTTCTTTCCATACGTTTAATTTACTCAGCTTAAAAATGCTGACTTGTGCATTACTTGAATCCATAAGAACAAGCTGTTTTCTCAATTTAAATAACTTTGGATGTTGATGTTATTGCACCATTGAATATATCCAAAAAGAAAAATAACAGTCTGTATTTCTTTGGCGTGTTTTTAAAATAATGGGAATCATTCTTGCATAAACTCCTTGCAATTTCTGAAATGGCTTTAAAAAATATGTATATTTTCTCAGTATGTGTGTGAATAACTGTAGCGTATTCCATTTTAATGCATCCAGCTCCTCTTTAAAGGAAAGAAACACAATTTTACAGTATATTTCTAAGATGTTTATTGTAACCGCAGCAGTCCTCCAGTCTTTCATTAAGCTCATATAAGTGATGTTTCAGACATTTTGACGATACAGTCCTGATGATAATTAAATTCTGCCATACAGAGGCTGAAAATGACTTTGCTTTTGTTTAAACTCTGATCAGGATCTAATTTATGACTAGATCAACCATTAAGAAGGCCGTTCTTCATCATATATGCCTGCTGATAAAGTAATTCATTTATTAATTAATCGTTATCTTTCCACTTTGTGCACAGCTAGAAATGAACATCATATTAAAAATAAGACTCTTCATTATGAGTCTAATTTGATAGAGATCACTATAATATTTCAGGCTGTTAACCACCTGTGTACTTTTATCCACAGATCTCTCTCTGGTCGTATAGTTGGAGGTGTGTGGTGGTTCTTCACTCTGATTATTATCTCCTCCTACACAGCCAACCTGGCTGCCTTCCTCACTGTGGAAAGGATGGTGTCACCTATTGAGAGTGCTGAGGATCTGGCTAAGCAAACTGAAATTGCCTATGGGACTCTGGATGGAGGATCCACCAAAGAGTTCTTCAGGGTAAGAGGAAAGTACTTTACTATAATCTCAGAAAAGATGTGCAAAAATGATATTTTTATCAGTACCCTCATAGATTTTGCCTTAGCTTTGTATTAGTACTTTAAGATACCAATATTCAGCCTCAAGGTATTAACATGCACCCTTTAGGAGCAGATAAGGTACAAAGATGAGGGTACTACCCTGTTGTCGCTCTGAATGTACAGTTTTTGCACATTTTATTTGTACATTCAGTATTCAAAGAGAGAATTGACCAAAAATTGACACTCTGAAATGACACTGAAAATTAGGTACCTTGCCTGTTTTAAATTCAAGTTTAGAAATGTAAAAAAAGAAAAAGCATTTCATTTCATTGTGAGGAAAATCCAGAAACTGAAGTTGTTGTTCAATGATAATTGTCACTGCTGTAGATCAAAAATGTGAAAATTTGAAAAATATAGCAAAAACAGTAATATTGTGAAATATTATTACAATTTGAAATAATTATTTTCTTAGCAGCCATAACTCTGGTCTTCAGTGTTCAAATCATTCTAATATGCTGATTTGGTGCTCAAGAAACATTTCTTATTATTATCAATGTTGAAAACAGTTGTGCTGCTTAAAGGATTAGTTCACTACCAGAATAAAAATTTCCTGATAGTTTACTCGCCTCCATGTCATCCAAGATATTCATGTCTGTCTTTCTTCAATCAAAAAGGAATCAAGGCTTTTGAGGAAAACATTCCAGGATCTTTCTCCATATAGTGGACTTCAGTGGGAGCCAATGGGTTGAAGGTCCAAACTGCAGTTTCAGTGCTGCTTCAAAGGGCTCTATATGATCCCAGCCGAGGAATATAGGTCTTACCTAGCGAAACAATTGGTCATTTTCTAAAAAAAAAAATGTATATACTTTTTAACCAAAAAATGCTCGTCTTGCGTTAGCTCTGCGATGCGCGTCCGCGAATTCACGCATTGCATAATCACAGAAGTGTCATGTGTGGTTATTTCTTCGTCTGTGTTGTATTTCGGTTCAAAAAGGTAGGGTGGGGGAAAAACTCCATCTCATTTTTTTCTGCAACTTCAAAATCGTCCGACATCATTGTTTTACCTTTTTTTGTAAAGGGCGTTTGACTTTATTTGTACATTCATTTTGTAAACACTTGGTCGGTACTTACTGGCTACGCCACGTATGACCTTTCCAACGTGATTACGTAATGCATAAAGTCGAGCTAGTGCAAGATGAGCATTTGTGGTTAAAAAGCATATAAATTTGTGTTTTTTTAAGAAAATGGCCAATTGTTTCGCTAGATAAGACCCTTATTCCTTGGCTGGGATCGTGTAGAGCACTTTGAAGCTGCATTGAAACTGCAGTTTGGACCTTCAATCCATTGGCTCCCATTGAAGTCCACTATATGGAGGAAAATCAAAAACCTAATTTCTTTTCAACTGAAGAAAGAAAGACATGAACATTTTGGATGACATGGGGATGAGCAAATTATCAGGAAATTTTTATTCTGGAAGTGAACTAATCCTTTAATATTTTTGTGAAAACTGTTATACATTTATTTCAGGATTCTTTTATTTAAATAGAAATCTTTTTATAACGTTATAAATGTCTTTGCTGTCACTTTTGATCAATCTGACTTCATTATATACTTCCTCAGAGATCAAAGATCGCAGTGTTTGAGAAGATGTGGTCCTACATGAAGTCTGCAGAGCCTTCTGTTTTTGTGAAGACGACAGACGAAGGTGTGGTGCGGGTGAGGAAGTCCAAAGGAAAGTATGCTTATCTGCTGGAGTCCACAATGAACGAATACATTGAGCAGCGCAAACCATGTGACACCATGAAGGTGGGAGGAAACCTGGACTCAAAGGGCTATGGAGTAGCCACACCCAAAGGATCTGCCTTGAGGTACACCTGAGCCTCCTAATAGTTCAGAAATGTTTTCTTTTTTGACAATGATTATGATTCATGAAAAGTCTGAGAGTTTACACTGGAGAGACGAAGGCACTTGCAGCTGAAGTGTGTAGGGTTTCTCCTACCAAATTGTTTAGAGTTGTCTCTGCATGTTAAACTGGGTTAGGAGACTTTAAATATCCAGAGAAGTATCCATTTAATGTTTAAATTCGCACACTTCAGCTATAGAAGTAATATAGATATATTTTTACAGTAACACTAGGGACCAATTCTCACTATTAACTAGTTGCTTATTAGCATGCCTATTATTAACATTTCGGCTGTTTATTAGTACTTATTTAAGCACATATTCTGCATAACCATATTCTACATCCCTAATCCGACCCAATACCTAAACTTAACAACTACCTTACTAACTATTAATAAGCAGCAAACTAGGAATTTATTGAGGCAAAAAGTTAATTTGTTAATAGCAAGAATTGGACCTTAAAATAAAGTGTGACTATTTTTATTTTATTTATATATATATTTTTAAAGATTTTAAAAATTCAATTGATGCATTATTGATGTTAAATTAGCTAAAGTAAAAATTAGACTTTGTCTTTGCTAGAAAGTTATAATTTTTCAAAGAAGCATCTCCTCTGTAACCTCTCATTTTGTGTTGATTGGAATTAGTTATAATTGTCTGTGTTTATGTTCTGTACCATCAACTCTCATCAGCAAAATTTGTACTCTTGTGTCTTATATTTCCATCATCAAGATGAACATTTTTAATGTTTATGTGTAAATACCATGTCTCATTGAACTTTTGCATCTCACTACATTGACTAAATGCATTCCAGTACTTCTTTTCTTTATAACCTTTATACATGAATCAAAGAGCACATTCTGACCACAGCAGCCCACAAAGCCCATTGTGTTTCTCTTTAAATGCTAAATCTGATTTGAATAAGAGATGTGTGCCTGCTCAGCAGCATTTGACTATAGGAAACTATAGGAGACTCCATTTAACAATATATACACCATCGTTGCTCACCAAGACTACGTCTATTTGATCAAAAATACAATAAATAGCAATAATATTTGGAAATATTATTATAATTTGAAATAACTGTTTTCTATTTTAATGTACTTAAAAATGTAATTTATTCTTGTGATGGCAAAACCTATATTCAGCAGCCATTACTCCAGTCTTCAATGTCACATGATCCTTCAGAAATGATCTAATATGCTGATTTGCTGCTCAAGAAACATTTCTTATTATTATCAATGTTAAAAATAGTTGTGCTGCTTAATATTTTTGTGGGTTCCTGTGATACGTTTTGTTTATTAATGCCTGTTGTACACATAAAATATTGTCCATATTGATTTAACAAAAAGGAGGCACACACAGATACCTAAAAGGAAATTCTTAGAGTATACAGTCTTATAAACTGCAATTTTTCACTCATAGAAAACAGAGCAGTTCCAGTCCAGAGCTAATGTATGTAAATCAGAGGCTGACCATCGACTTTTTCTCCATCGTTCTCTCAAAATCTCCTCTCATGTGCTCCATTTCAGATGTCGAGATGGTCTTACCCATCATTATCCTTCCTGGCATCCTTGTTGTCTTGTGTACCCTGCAGATTTCAGATTAATGTTCATGGATGAAGTCTGGCTTTGTTTTAGTCATCCATAAGCACACCGGCCTCTTTCTCCCCCAGTCTCAAGGGGTGCAGAAAGAAGTCAGGGATTTTACCGAGACAGACAAGTGAGAATGGGCCGCATTAAGAACGCTCTGGGTTTGAGTGGTGAGATTCCCATAATATGTAACATACAGTGTCCTTCAACCACAACTACAGTGTATTAGATTATCCAGAGCTAATCTACAGTAATATTGACTTAATCTGGGAATCCTCTTACCGGACCACGCTGTGACAAAGGGCTTAAATCCAGAACATTGCTAATTCGTCCTGTTTCCTCACTCCCAATCCGGGTCTTGCTTGGTAAAATCTCTCATAATTTAGTCACAGTACATTTTTTTTTTTTTTACACTTTAGCGCAACACAAAACAACTAAGATTAACAAGCATCAACAAGCCCAGCAGAGACAGGCACACAGTCAGATCAGTTTTATGTTCTGTTCACTTCCTCTACGACTTAATAGACTCACTTTTATTTGACACAACCTCTGCCTCGCCGTATCATATCACCAATGCTGACCCAGCTTATTTTATTATCATTTCAAGAAACCCAGTAAACCTGGCAGTGTTAAAACTGAACGAGCAGGGCCTGTTGGACAAATTGAAAAACAAATGGTGGTACGACAAGGGAGAGTGTGGCAGCGGAGGAGGTGATTCCAAGGTCAGCCCCAATATGAGCTATCCGGCGGGTAACCACCACCTTGGGGGGGTAACCGGCAACTTCAGTTAACAAACACCTCGGCTGCCATTGTACGCTGATTGAAAACATTCCAACCTGAAGTGGTTTATTTAATGCGATTGAGACGTTTACGTGATTGGCGGTCAATTATAACCTTGTCGTTTGAGCATCAAACTCAAAATTGTGCAAATCCGAGTGTTTTCGATCTCTTGCCGGTTACCCAAAGTGATATAGTAATACACATCTTGCCGTAGGGAGAAAGGTCACAAAGCTAGATGGAGTATTAATGCATATCACTTTGGCAGTGACAGTTTTCAAACTCTGTGACTGTGCTGTTCTTTCTTTTTTCCTGTTTTTGTTTTCTGTTCTATTTATCTGTAGACATTTAGAACACATCTAAACATAATTATGGGTGTATGTTTGCTTAAATGCTGAATAACATAAGATAACATGGGTAATGTTATTTATGTTATTTTCCTGGTTGAAGAATCCCCGTAAACCTAGCGGTGTTGAAACTCAATGAGCAAGCCGTCTTAGACAAACTGAAAAACAAATGGTGGTACGATAAGGGGGAGTGTGGAAGCAAGGACTCCGCCAGAAAGGTCAGTTCACTCATTGGTCCTTTCCCTCACTTAGAGATCCAGCTTTAGCGCTTTACTAAAGGCCCTGTCCTCTTCTCTCTCAGACACGTGCCACAGCCAACACTCTGTCTCCAATCTGCCATTTACCCAGAGACTTGTGCGCTCTGTCATCTTGTTGCTGTCTGGCCCTTATTACTTCCCACATTACAAAATAGACGTGATGCTTGTGATGTATTTATAGAAATAGGCAATGTGGGTTTTTTTTCTTCACTCACTTCAGTGCTTCTGCATGGGCACTTGGTTCATTGCTCATTAGCTCTTATTCACTGCGTTCGTACGTATTTGTGCAAAACTCTTCACTCGTAAATCATGCATTCATCAATAAGTTCATGCACTTAAGGATAAAAGTTTGAGGATAAAACCGGCTGAAATCTTATGTACGCAAAAATCTGACTCCAGATTCAACTGTTATTAAATTATATTGTGACCTGTTATTATATATTTTACTATATAAATATGTATAATAATAACAACATATATATATATATATATATATATATATATGTTGTTATGTTATATATATAATGCTTTAAGTAACACATTACTTAAAGTCTTTATATGTATTATAATGCATTGTAAAAGTAGTTTTAATGCATTAATTATGCCTTGTAATGCACCTTAGGTATATCATATAAAGGTATTCATAATGTACATTGTACATTGCATTATATCTTATATTTCATAAATAATTGCAACCAAATGCATCATACAGTTTATTTGTTGTGTTTTAATGCAGTATACTTTCTAAAGGTGTAACAATGAATAGATAAATATTGTAATTTATTATAACTGTGATTACAGTTCATGAGATCGTGAAAAGCATTATTAGGTACATTATAAGGCATAATTAATTCATTAAAAATAGTTTTATAATGCATTATACATAAAGGCTGTGAGTAAAGTGTTAATTACTTTTTATATGTAAACATAAAATGCATATACATGTGAGCATTCAGAAAGTATATAAAAATTCAGTGTGTTGTGATGTAATTGTTTTAAATCATCACCACACTTGGATTTAGTCATTATATTTTCATATCCATCCTGTTCTTCTGGTAGGTACCCAAAGAGTACAGCAAGATTTTTTTTTTTAATTTTTAAATACATCTTAGCAGTCACATCTGTTTTAAACTATTAATCAGATTTAATATTAATACCTAAAGAGGAGGATAATGAGTATTAACCTATACTGAAAAAAAAATTGATGTTAAATAGTAGCGAAATTATCCTACATTACACCAGAATACGATAATTATAGTTTTGAATTGTGCTAATTTCAGATGCATATTAACTACATTCCGTTAGTCCGAAGAATTTATTCATGAATTTATAGAAGTAATAAGGAAAGAGATATTCCCGCCTTGCATTCTAGGTGATTTTTATGGACAATGCATTTGTATACATATAAAATCAATATCACTTCAAAAATGAAAACAAATCAGTATGAAAATATGAGTAGTAGTTGTTTGATGTTATTTTTTCTTCATGGTATCAGCTTTCTCCTAAAATCCTCCTCATAACAAAAGTGACAAATAAAACCTAAAGCCATCCATCTATCTCAGCATGAGTAAATGGCAGTTTGGAGAGAAAAGTGTTGCCATGAAATGCCCTCTAACTGGATTGCTCTTCCCCTTAAGAGTCCTTCAATGCTGTCTCTGTCCAAAGACAATGTGCATGCCAATGGATGAGACCTCAGTACGGTCGCCAAACAGATGCATGTCATTGACTCCCACCACCCCTGACATGACGTCTCTGCCACCAGAGACAGAGAGAGATGCCAAAGGCTCTCAGTTATGACCTTTGGACGAGAAACCTTAAAACACAGAATCAAGAAATTTTATAAACAAGACATGGTTTATATACCTGCATGGTTTAAAGGACTTTTATATAGAGGTATAGATATAGATAAAATGTAAAAGGGAGATTTATTGATTTCATTAATATTTTATTATAAAATATTCTTTTTTTACAACATTAAACCACTCTGCAGAGACAGCCAGAATTTTCCTGAAAGATTAATGTTTGTTCCAAGCTTGCAACTGACGCATGCGTTTGCATGATTTAGGCAGTTGTTTTTTATTGCTGACTCATTTTATATACTGCGACAGAATGAATATTATGAGTTATCAATTTAAATATAGTGAATGAATAAGCATCTAATTTTTGTTTATGTGTACATTATGTCTTAGATCTGTAAATATCATTTTGCGTGTTTATTGAGTAGCTGTGATAGAAAGAGATAATGTATGTTTGTTGTTCTCCTATAGATGTGTGAGTTTATGTGACACATCTCAGTGCGAGTGTTTGATTGTGGTCTCTGCTCTGCAGGATAAGACCAGCGCTCTGAGCCTCAGTAATGTGGCTGGAGTTTTCTACATTCTGATTGGTGGGCTTGGGCTGGCAATGCTGGTAGCCCTGGTTGAGTTCTGTTACAAATCCAGAATCGAGTCTCGAAGGATGAAGGTGTGTAAAAACCATCATAATCCACCCCTTTCAGCATCTACAGCCCAATATAGTGCAATATTTAGATCTGTCCACATTTAATTTTGGGCTTTGTGTTTGGCACTTATAATGTTTTATAACTGCTATCGTATACTGACCTCACTTCCTCTGGGGGATCTGGCAGAGGAACGTGTTGGCATTTAAGAGGTAATTGTGGGTGGGTGTAAACATCATACCATCCACTGCGCCTCTCTCTAATCCTGGAGCGCGTTGCTCTCGAATGCTTACAAAATTAAGAAGAATACAGTGATTTATATAGATTTCATTACCCACAAACCCATGTGGTGACTCATAATTTTCATTTAAGGTCCTTCAAAGGGAAATCTGAGAGGTAATTTTTAAGACATGGTTTATGAAACACATGGTGTTGCTTAAATATACTTTTCAGACAGCTTCCAGGAACAGCAGTTTTTAAATGCCATTGATTATCATGATTACGTTCCACATGAAATGGCTTGGGTACAGTTTCCTTTCATGTGTTGATGTATTTTTTATTGATATTAAAATTGACATTTTCTGACTGAAAAAAAGATTTTATATATATATATATATATATATATATATATTTTTTTTTTTCCCTCCATACAATGATTGTTAGTGTGGTCTAGTGTTGTTTTTGGACCAAGGATATAATAGTTTTGAATTTTTAAATTACTTTTTATTTTAATATCGTTTTCAAATTTCCTATAACTTCAGTTTAGTTTTAGTTAGTTTCATAATGGTTTTGTTAGTTTAATTTAGTTTTTATTTTGTGAACAGGTTTCTATTTAGTTTTTATATATTTTAGTTTCAGTTTTAGTTTTAGTAATTATAGTTTAACAGAGTTAATGGAACACTTCCAGTGTAGACCAAACCAAGACATTTAATTTTAGCAAAGTTGAATGTTTGCAGTTTACAGTTAACTCTTGTGCAAACCTCTTAATAATGAAAATAAAATAATTCCCAATGTGCATACCCACCCTATCTGCCCTAAATATTAGGCCTATTAAAATGACTAATATCCCATAGAATTTAGCATGGACAGTGTGCACATTGGGACGCAGGCATGTTCTTTGCAATCGCCACTGAAACTCTGTAAACTTTATTTTTGTCCATCTGTGTTTTCAATGCATTAATCTGTTGGATCTTTTGCACAGACGAGCCACCGGTGCACACTACTGTATGTCCCGTCTCTCCCTCTATGAACGAACACAATAAGAAGAAACAATCTAAAATGCTTTGAAACCTCATACTACTCAAAAATAAATTCGATAAGGTGATTTAAATGATGTTTGCACTTTACTTTAACGAGCCGCTCCAGCGCGCACGCGCTTCAGATGAGTAAAGCGGTCAATCCCAGTTCTAAAGCCCCTTTTACACAGGACACGGCAAGCGGTGAAAACACAGCGCGGCTATCGCTTTCTCTCATTTTGGATGCGTTTTATACAGTCAAGGCGGTGCTCGTGTCATGGACTCGAGGCGGACGTTACCATAGTAATCGCAAAGCGTGACAAAATGACTATTCACTAAAGTCATCTCATCCAAAATGTTTAATTCTGTGTCTGTTAATTCACTCTCATGTTGTTCTCGCACGTCAAGCACGCTTTTAAACATTCGTGCGCTGTAAGGTGTGCATTATTATTATTTCCCATATCATATTTTATAGTTATTTCCCATTTCATAACCCGCGTCTTGTTTTTTAAATGCAAAAACGCATTCTCTGTGAATAGCCGCTTAGGACACAGCTCACGTGCATGAAGCGCTATCTATTTTCCTAAACAACCACAGGTCAGATTTTTTGGCACAGGATGAGAGTTTATTAAATCACGAACACGATTATTTATTTTTGCTAATTATTATTTTATTTTAGTTAGTTTTTCAGTTACTGTTGTTAGTTTCGTTTAGTTTTAGTTTTTCATTTATTTAGAAATTATAATTTTATTTCAGCTTACGAAAATGTTTTTTGACCAATAGTTTTAGTCTTAGTTTCAGTTTTCGTTTACGAAAATAACCTTGTTTTGGACCCAGTTAATTTTCATTGTATGGACAAAAACAAGTAATAGTTCACCCAAAAATGAAAATCTGCTGAAAATGTACTTACCTTTGGGCCATCCAAGATGTAGATGAGTTTGTTTCTTCATCCAAACAGATTTGGAGAAATTTAGCTTTAGATCACTTGGTCACCAATGGATCCTCTGCAGTGAATGGGTGCCGTCAGAATGAGAGTCCTGATAAAACAGCTGATTAAAACGTCTAAATAAAATCTTATAAAATCCATCTCCTGTTGTCCTCTTACATCAAAATCCACTGACATATTTGTTTAGAACTGTTTTGGACTGTTTTCACTTGTAAACCGTGTTTTTGATCTCTGCATATTTCTCTCCTGATTCAGAAAGGATGACTTTTCACTTGAGAAAGCAATATTATGCTTTGAGGACTCATCTGAAGTTAAAAATGCCTTAATGATGGATTTGTTTGTTATAAACAAGCAGATTTTTGCTTCACAAGACATTGACTGATTACTCGTGGATTATTGTGAAGTTTTTATCAGCTGTTTGAACTCTCATTCTGAAGGCACCACTGGTAAGCAAGTGTTGTAATACTAAATTTCTCCACATCTAATGAAGAAACAAACTCTTTTACATCTTGGATGGCCTGAGGGTGAGTAAATATTTAGCAAATTTTCATTTTTGTGTGAACTTTTCTTTTAACTGTAACACTGTTAAATATTTTTACCATGTATTTTGTGTCTTCAGCGACATGCCACTCTTCTCTCTGCATTCTTCAAGTGTTAAGACATTACAATCACAGAACAACCACATTTAGAATATCACAGCAACAAATCGTTGTTGCTTGCAGGCCAATTAGTCTGCATCAGCCCGAGCAACATAATCCCCAGCAATCTACTGAAGTGTGCTGGATTTAAATCATTTATTCGTCAAGGATGTACAAGCCAACATCCACATCATTAGCTCCAGTTTCAAGCCTACAGGGTTTCATTATGTAAAACTGCTGCATGAGAGAGTGGCTTCGAGTTAGTGTGGCACTGGTCTCATCATTGCTGCACTTGATGGCTGTTATTTTTCACCATTTCTTATCATGAATCATTGCCTGCACTGGCTGGAGCAAATCCTCAGATCAAATGAAATGTGTTTATGCGTAATTGAGGTCAGAGCTGGTGTGAACAGTTAGCCAGCTTCAAAACTGCACCGCATGTGCACCGCTTTGCCATTTGTGCTGCAATGCCTGTGCAGTATGCTGTCTGAGCAGCTTCTTTGTGTTCGTTTTCTCCTAGCAAATCATTGATGCAGCCATGCTCAGCTCCACACTGACTAGGATGGGCAGCGGAGGTGAGAACGGACGCGTGATGGCCCATGACTTCCCCAAAGCGGCACAGACTCTGCCATGTATGGGCCAAGCTGCCGCCATGGGCCTCAGCACCACCGGGATGTAAACGGCCATCAGCCTCTCCGACATCAGGAGACCAACGGAAAACGTGGGATAGACACTGCAGCGTACAGCTCACCTGCCACTGAAGTACTGCCAAATGGATTCATGGACACACTATGGGCTCCAAATCAAATTAGATAAGGAGGGAGGAAAATTACTTTTCTAATATTAAGATGAGTTGTTTTTTGTTTTTTTTTGGAACTTCTCCAGTGCAATAAGGAGACCATGCGTGAGGTGTTTTTGTATGAAGCATCATTTTTGACAAAACTGAGAGGTTTCCCACAATATCAGAAATTACTGACAGTTGAACTGCAATGTTTCCCCCAAATCACAATTTCCAACTGTGCACATTTTATTCTTTTCATCTGCCTTATAATACATCTTTGACACACATCTCTGCAAGAGGAACATTTTTGCCATACCATAGTTACATTTACATTTACATTTAGTTATTTAGCAGACGCTTTTATCCAAAGCGACTTACAAAAGAGGACAATAGAAGCAATCAAAATCAACAAAAGAGCAACAACATGCAAGCATATGACAAGTCTCGGTTAGCCTAACGCAGTACACATAGCAAGGTTTTTTTTTTTTTTTTTCTTCTTTAAAGAAAAAAGTAGATAGAATAGAAAAAAGAAAGCTAGTGTTAGCTTTTAAAGAAAAAAACTAGCAGTTAGAGAATAAATATGCAATTGATAGAGGGTCAAGAGGGTGTGTTTTTTATAAATAAAAAGAAGACAGATAGATAAAATAGAATTAGAATAGAGAGTTCTAGAGTTAGAGGGTCAAATAAAGATGGAAGAGATGTGTTTTTAGCCATTTCTTGAAGATGGATGAGGATTCAGCTGCTCGGATTGAGCTGGGCAGGTCATTCCACCAGGTGGGAACAGTTAATGAAAAAGTCTGTGAAAGTGATTTTGTGCCTCTATGGGATGGCACAATAATGCGTCATTTACTTGCAGAACGCAAGCTTCTAGAGGACACATAGGCAAACATTAATGCCTTGAATTTTATGCGAGCAGCTATTTGTAGCCAGTGCAAATTGATGAACAGAGGTGTGACATGCGTTCTTTTTGGCTCATTAAAGATTAATCTTGCAGCGGCATTTTGGATTAATTGTAGAGGTTTGATGGAATTGGCTAGAAGACCTGCCAAGAGAGTATTGCAATTGTCAAGTCTGGACAGAACAAGAGCTTTAAAAAGGAGTTGTGTTGCATGTTCTGAAAGAAAGGGCCTGATCTTCCTAATATTGTATAAAGCAAATCTGCAGGACCGGGCAGTTTTAGCAATGTGGTCTGAGAAATTCAGCTTATCATCAATCACAACTCCAAGGTTTCTGGCTGTTTTTGAAGGAGTTATGGTTGACGAGTCTAACTGGAAGGTGAAATTGTGATGAAGTGATGGGTTTGCTGAAACTACAAGCAGTTCTGTCTTAGCTAGGTTGAGTTGAAGGTGACGGTCCTTCATCCAGCAAGAAATCGGATCATCAGGATGGAATGAGAGGTAGAGTTGAGTGTCATCAGCAGTGATACGGAAAGCCATGTTTCTGAATGACAGAACCTAGTGATGTCATGTAGACAGAGAAGAGAAGTGGTCCAAGAACTGAGCCCTGAGGCACCCCAGTAGCGAGATGTTGCGACTTGGATACCTCACCTCTCCAAGATACCTTGAAGGACCTGTCTGAGAGGTAAGACAAATGACCGGAGTGCGGTTCCTGAGATGCCCTTTCTCAATAGGGTTGACAGGAGGATCTGATGGTTAACCGCATCAAAAGCAGGGGACAGATCTAGCAAGATAAGTAATGAAGACTTGGAAACCACTCTTGCAAGTGATTCAACAGCTGAGAGCAAGGCAGTTTCGGTTGAATGTCCACTTCTGAAGCCAGATTGGTTGCTGTCCAGGAGGTTGTTCTGTGTGAGAAAGGCAGAGACTTGGTTGAACACAACTCGTTCAAGTGTTTTTGCAATGAAAGGTAGAAGGGAAACTGGTCTATAGTTCCCTAAAAGAGTTGGGTTAAGAGTAGGTTTTTTAAGAAGTGGGGTTATACGAGCCTGTTTAAATCCTGAGGGAAAAACTCCAGTGTGGAGGGATGTGTTAACGATGTGAGTGAGTGCAGGTACAACTGCAGGAGAAATGGCTTGAAGGAGATGAGATGGAATAGGATCAAGCGGACAAGTAGTAGGATGACTGGAAAGGATGAGTTTAGAGACTTCTGCCTCAGAGAGTGGAGAGAAGGATGTGAACGAGTGTATGTTTGCTGGTAAGATGTGTTTGACAGTTTGTGGTGTGGAGAATTGTGCAGTGAGGTTTGTAATTTTATTAATGAAGAAAGTGTCAGCTGTTAGAGTTGATGAAGGAGGGGGAGGAGGAGGACAAAGAAGGGAGGAAAATGTTTTAAAGAGCATGCGAGAGTTAGGCGAATTGTTAATTTTGTTGTGATAGTATGTCCTTTTAGCAGTGGAGACATTAGCAGAGAAGTCAGAGAGGAGTGATCGATATAAATTAAGGTCAGTAGGATTTTGTGATTTGCACCATACCCTTTCTGCAGCCCTGAGCTTAGAACGATGTTCGCGGAGAACATCAGATAGCCAAGGGGCAGAAGAGGTGGTAAGGGCTGGCCTGGAAGATAAGGAGAAAGTGTCTAAACAAGACATCAGAGTGGAACAGAAAGTATCAGTAGCACTGTTAGCATCAAGAGATGATAACTATTTAGGGGGAGGAAGCAAAGATGAAACCATAGCAGATAGCCGGGAGGGTGAGAGTGATCGTAAGTTATGTCAAAAGATGACGTGGGAAGGGCATGTGTTGTGTCAGGAATCATGTTGAGGTTAAGAGTGAGTGAGTAGGAAGTGATCTGAGGTGTGCAGTGGAGTAACCAGCACATGATCAGTGGAGCAGTTTCGTGTGTAAATAAGATCCAGTTGGTTGCCTGATTTGTGAGTAGCCGTCGTTAACACTCTCTTGAGATCAAAAGAGGCAAGCAGAGTGTGGAAGTCTGCAGCTTGAGGTTTATCGAGGTGGATGTTGAAGTCTCCAAGTATAACTAAGGGAGTATCATCCTGAGGAAAGGTTGAGAGCAACACATCCAATTCTTCCAAGAAGTGACCTAGTGGTCCTGGAGGTCGATAAACAACTACAAAATGGATTTTAAGAGGATAGGTAACAGTAACATAGTTATCATAGTTACATCATTTATCAAATAATTAAAGGAATAGTTCACCCAAAAATGACGATTTGCGGTCTAACATGTACTCTGGATGAGTATTTTTCATAATGTAAACAAATTTTGAGAAATTTAGGATCACTTGATCACCAATGGATCCTTTGCAGTGAATGGGTGCCATCAGAATGAGAGTTCAAACAGCTGATAAAAACATCACAATAATTCACAAGTGATCCACACGAATCCAGTCCATCAATTAATGTCTTGTGAAGTGAAAAGCTACATTAATTGATGGACTGGAGTCCTGTGGATTACTTTGTGGATGACGGCACCCATTCACTGCAAAGGATCCATTGGTCAGCAAGGTTCTCCAAACTTATTCTGATGAAGAAACAAACTCATCTACATCTTGAATGGCCTGAGGGTGAGTACATTTTTAGCAAATTTTCCTTTTTGGGTGAACTGTTCCTTGAAGGGGAAGTGTGTAATTTCTGAGCCAGATTGGCAAAAATAATGACTTCTGTCTGCCATTGGTTGACCAAACAAATGTGACCCTGGACCACAAACCCAGTCATAAGTAGCACGGGTATATTTGTAGCAATGGCCAAAAATACATTGTATGGGTCAAAATTATTGATTTGTCTTTTATGCCAAAAATCATTAGGATATTAAGTATAGATCATGTTCCATGAAGATATTTTGTAAATTTCCTACTGTAAATATATAAAAACTTAACTTTTGATCGGTAATATTCATTGCTAAGAACTTCATTTGGACAACTTTAAAGGTGATTTTCTCAATATTTTGATTTTTTTGCACCCCCAGATTCCATATATTCATATAGTTGTATCTCAGCTAGATATGGTCCTATCCTAACAAACCATACATCAATGGAAAGCTTATTTATTTAGCTTTCAGATTATGTAAAAATCTCAATTTCAAAAACTCGACCCTTATGACTGGTTTTGTGGTCCATGGTCATAAGTAGTCCTGTACTGCACTATGAAGTGCTTACTATATAGATATTGCATATTAATCTGGGAAAGGAGAAGGTATTTTAAAGGGACACTTCACCCAAAATTGAAAATTCTGCAATCATTTTCTCACCCAAGTTGTTCCAAACCTGAGTTTTTGTTTGTTTGTTTTTTTGTTGAATGTAAAAGAAGGTATTTTGAACCTTTCCTTTCCAACCGGTTTGATTGGCAAGCCTCTGTAGGGAAGGTGAGTTCTTCCATAGGTTTGGAGAGGCTGATTACCAGTCCTGTCATTGTTACTGCTGTAGCTCACAGTCTCACCCTTCACTTACGAACACTTTGGATCAATCACCGCTTCCCCGTCCATGCAGTTCGATAGAGTCTGAGAGTTAAAGACATCAGAGAGAGAGAAAAGGGGGTATAGGCTACGCACGCAGCTCTACTTTTTGTGTTACTGTTTTGTCACTTCCATTCTGTCTTCCTTTTTTGGTTTACATGACATTTTTCTGTTGAAGTAGCTGATGATATGTAGTACATCATTCCCACACTCAACCGCTAATGAGGTCGGTGTACACAGATGTGACAGTATCAACAAATTCAAGGGCAGCATGAGCACCCAGAAGACTGTCGACATAGAAGCCCTAAAACTTATGTTTGTAATATTGTCATTGTAATAACAGTTGAAGTATTGTCATGTAAACACCAATTCCATGAAAAGTATTTTATGGAAATCTGTCTAGTAGCTGACAAACGGACAACAACATAAATTGCTCATGCTGTGAGATTAATAGGGTGATTTAATAGCCTGACTCTCACAGTCCATTTGAGAGGAACAAAGCTCTGTGGCGATGGCTTGTTTGCTTCAGTCGTTGCTTTATGCTGTAATAAAATGAACCCACTTTTGGATACATAGACAGGCAACAAATGATGTCAGTAACAAATGATGATATTCAAACCTATTGAATCTTAAACTAAGACTCACTTTTTGAATTTCGAGGTGCCGCATCAGGCCTTGTGCTTCTCTACCAGACTGGACCCGCTGATTCAAGCACAGAACGGGATGTGAGATGAACTATAAATGACTATAAAGGAGCACAGACGTAAAACTGAATGTCAATACTCTAAGCACAAGATCTTCATTCAGCCATTCAGGAGAACTTTCTCTCCCCGGTGAGGCTCTGTCGGGAGTTTTTCTCTGTTTGTATCCTTCCTCGATACTTTGCCATTGGACCTTCAGCGGTTCTTACATCGTCTGTCCTTTTTATTGCTGATTCATTTGTACAAAATAGAGAGAATCAACCATAACATGATGTGGAACGTATGTGCTGACAAAACGGTGCTTTGTGGCCTTTGTTTTCTATTTGATGGGTTATTTGTTTCGTTTATTATATTTTGAATTATTTCTGGTCTTGTATTTAAAGTGAAATTCTGTATTTAGATGTTTCTTTGGTTGGTTTCGCACTTAAATAGGGCTGTCAATCGATTAAACATTTTAATCGACGATATACTGATTAATTAGTCAAACTAGTCACATACTGTATATCCATGTTTGCTGAGAAAAATAAACAAATTTCAAATTAATTTAATAATAAATCATTCAAAAATACAACATTATTGTGGCATGACAGCTTTAAATAGACATTACAATGTGATTTATATATTGTCAGTATATTGTTTTTTTCATATGATTGAACATGAGCACTCGTCAGTCTGTCTGAGGAAGTTTTCTGTTGTTGTTTTTCAGCATTGTGTTAATTTTATTATTGCTTATTTTATTTAATCAGTAAAACATCTTATTACACTGACATCCCTATACTTCAGCCCTAAAATCTCCTCTTTTTCACATTCACCTCACAAAATACCTTTTAAAAACTGCAGCAAGATGTAACAGCAAGAAATCAACGTGTTGACAAGGAGTATTCAGAAATAAAGTTTTTCTTACTGAACGCTTTTTGTTTCCAATCAAAATTTCTGCTTTTTGACGTGTCTGTCTATTCACTTTGTCGCTCTCTGTTCTTAACATTTGCATTTGTTTTAAGAATGAATGATGCCAGAATCAGAGTCAAGTCATCTACCTCTTCTGTGTTTCTTCTCGTCAGATGAATTCATGTCTATGACTGAGCTGCACTGATACAGAACATCTTGTTTGAGCTCTGTTGGCTCTCAGAGTGCTGTATTGATCTCGATAAATGCCACATTTGTTCTCTTCCTTCTGTTTCCCCCATAGGCCTGGCCTTTCACTCACTCATTTCCAGCAGAGAAATAGCTCACGCTCAAGACATAGAAAGTGCCAGAGGCTTTCGTGCATTTGCAAAGTGTTCAGAAATTCAGCACTATCTGAACTTGTGTAATTGTGCGCCTACAGGTATACATTCATCTCTGAGTGCTGAAGCTGAGAAGTTTTGTGTTGAGGGTTATACTGAGGTGCCTAAATTGAAGACCCAGCTTGAATTGCAGTTCTGTTCGGTGGCGTTAAAAGGGGTAGTTCATCCAAAAATGAAAATCCTGTCATCATTTACTCACTCTCAAGTTGTATGAGTTTCTTTCTTCTGTTGAAGATATTTTGAAGAATGTTGGTAACCAAACAGTTGCTGGTAGCCATTGACTCCCATAGTATGGACAAAATACAATGGAAGTCAATGGCTAACAGCAATTGTTTGGTTACTAACATTCTTATGTTTGTCAAAAGTAAGAAAAAACCTTGTGACTACTTAGAGCTACATGCCAGGAATAATTTGGTTAATATACTGAACACATACTGCAGCAGAGTGAATCACTGTTTGCTAAAAAGAAGAGATCCTGAGAGATCAGTACAAAATGATTGGTCTCTTTTGAAATAACTGTAAAAACAGCTACTTCTAATTTGCTGCTTCAGTCTTTTGTGATCTGTCATCTATATTCATTCTTGTTCCTCCTTTCAAATAAAGAAATAAATACTAGTTTTATTATATTATATTATATTTTAAATATATTAAAATATATTTTCAATTACAAGACCTTAGACCCCAGATATATATTAAAACTATTTAAAATATTTGTTTACTGCCTTGCCAAATGCAATATTGTCATTGGTTTTGTAAGATTGGACATTGTTATGAAAAAGGCATGTTTATGAAAAGCTATATGTCGACGGCAAATGATTTATTGTTAATAATTATTTTATTATTTATTATTGTTAATAATTAATTATTATCTGAAATGCATGTAATAATGAGTGTAAAAGCTATAGCAACCTTTCATGTTTTAAAGGCCATTTTAAATGTCTGTATCACAAAGGACACAACCCCAAAGTCGGATCTGACTGAAACCTCACTCAGAACTTCATTCTGTAAGCAAAAAACTCAGTTATCCTAAAACGGTTGCCATGCCAACCCTAGCACTTCCATGCCTTAACTTGGGAAAGAGTCCCATTGTCATCAACTTCTGTCCATAAGCTGTTTTTCACATCATTTACTTCTCCAGCTTTCATATTCAAACAAGCAGATTGCTTTCGGAAATAAAAACACGAATACTAATATTGAAGTGTCCGGTGTGTTTACTAAGAATCGCTCTGGATGCATTGCATTTAAAGAGAAAAGACTTAATTATAGCATCTAACACAAGAGCTGCATGCAATTCACAAGCACAAAGGCATAATAGGCTACATGTATAATAAAGTCACCTACAGACATCAGACCTTCAGTGGATGGCATGCACGCTGAGGTCTGATATCTATGACAATTATAATGACCATAATTTGGCTAGTGCCCTTGTCATTAATGATGTTAATTCGTGCTGATTGACATTGCCATCTAACCTGCTAATAATAACCTCATCCAGCGCTGTTCTGTTATTGAAATGATGTTTACTACCTATCTGCCCTATAAAAGAGTAGCTGTGCTGGGGAACAACATCATCTCTCTGTGTGGCTGTATGAATTGTTTTTTAGAGCTTGTGTGGGAGGCAGCAAGCAAGAGTAGCACTCCGTTTTGAATGATCATGGTAATTAGTGCAACGCACACACTGAACAAAAGCCATCTTGAAAATAGAACACGTACAGACAAATTAAAGCAGTGTATTGCTATGAGTGACATGTTTTTTTCCCCCCATTCTCATCTCTCTTTCAGTTGGCTAATATGGCATTTGCATGAGCATGCGGCAGAATGGGAAAGGTATGTTGAGACAACACGGACAACTCTATATCACAAGATTTTGTTGTTTGTTGAAGAAAGGGGAAATAAAATGACTGGTTTACAGGCTCAAGCATCTATCATTTGGAGTAGGCCTATTGATTTGAAAGAATCTACAAGCGAAGAATGAAACTGAACTGTGCTGACCCTTTTAGCTCTAACAACATTGTTTATCTGACCCTCTTTAGCCCTTGTCTGGATTCTAATGAATTTATAATGTCTTTCAGCACCTTCTTTTATCCATATAATCACATTGGAGATTTTGTTTAGATGGACTGGCAGAGCAAAACAAAAGTCCTGTTCCACCATGCGCGACCTTGGATGGATAGTTTAAAGGAAATTTCTCAACAACAAGCCAGCTTTATCACCTGGTTCGACTTGTGATGATTTTCTCTTCGACAGCAGTTGAATAGCAGGGCTGAAGCTGTGTTTTGTGTTTAGTAGCCTGCAGTGACATCAGCTGGCAATTTCCAGAATTGTCCTGTAATATTTAGTCCTTTTTTGGGGGGGTATTTATTTATGTATTTATTTATTTAGCTAGCTTGTGGATATTTCATTTTATTTTATGACTGTAAGATTCATGTAACTTAATGTTTGAATCATTGTTCAAGAGTGAATCACTGTTCACTAAAAAAGAAGAGATCCTGTCAAATCAGTCCCATACAGATAGATAGATAGATAGATAGATAGATAGATAGATAGATAGATAGATAGATAGATGATAGATAGATAGATAGATAGATAGATAGATAGATAGATAGATAGATAGATAGATAGATAGATCAAAATTAGAGAACAACCTATAATTTCCTAAAATTTAAGGTCACTGCTTAGTCCTATTTGAAGTTATGCTAACATGAGTAGAGGGGCAGTTTTTTAAGCATATTTCATAAATTGATTGTATTCTGAAGCACAGTATAAAAAACTTAAATGAGATATCTGAATAAGAACTCTGATCAAAATTAGAGAACACTTACAGATGCCTCCCAATTATTGATGTTAATCTGGCACCTGGTGCTAATTTCCTTCATTATATGACAAACTCTATTTCACAGGCAGCATTCCTCTAATTTTCACTGAGATTGCAAGATGGTGGGCTGCTCTAAGGTGTTTGAAACCCTGCAACAGGAGGTTGTCCAGATGAAGGCCAAAGGGATGATCCTTTCAGCCATTGCAAGAGTCATTCCAAATCTGTGATTTCTCAAATATTGCAGATTTACAGTGTCACTAATTCATTCAAGTCCCCCAAAAAGGTCCACATAAGACAAATGCGTGAGAGGACAGGATAATGGAGAGACTCTCAATGGGGAAGTGGTTCAACACTGCTGCTGGGATTGCTTTCCAGTTTAGTGTTGAACAGGGTAAGGATCTGTCTCAGGACGTTTAAGAGAAGCCGGACTGAAAGTGCACTCTGCAATGACCAAACCTCTCATCAGCATTTCAGAAAAAAAAAAAAAAAATTATAGATTGTTGTCGAATTTTGATTTCATATATATATATAGAGAGAGAGAGAGAGAGAGAGAGAGAGAGATAAATATGTATAGATATACAGTACTGTGTAAAAGTCTTAGGCCACAAGTATTTTCACCAACAAAAAATGGTTTGAAATCAGTTATTTCTATCTTTTTCTGTAGTGTGT